>CATIWF010015825.1:0-11054 GCA_949630135.1 Balakata baccata | reverse complement strand
TTTTAATTATATGTTATTTATTATTTTGGATAAAAAAAATATTAGTTTTGATATATCTGCAAACTATATTATTTTACTTATTTAAATATAATGTAATTTAATATTAATATTATTTTAACTTTATTTTATTTTTATTTTATTATATTATTTTAAATATTTTTCTATTAAAATATTAAATATTTAAATTATTTTGGTTTGTTAATTTTATTACTTATTAAATTAATTAACTTAATTAATTAACTTTGATATTAATAAGTAATAAAATAATTAAATAACTTAATAAATATTTAAAAAAATTGGTTATATATTGTTAACCTTATGGTGATTGATCTCTATTTTGATATTGACAATCAAATTAAATATTATTAATGTCTTCATCCAATGTTTGTTTTAATAGTGTATAAAGTTTCAAGTTAATTGGATTTAATTTGCTTATTGAACAAATCAAATATTTCCTAAAGACATATAACTCCTGACTGAGACTCAAATATAGACCGGGATAATATATATTATGATCGAAAAAATACTGCATTATGATATTTCAAAGTTTCGATAGCAAATGCAGATCGAGATAGGTAAATTTCTGACCGGGACTTGAGTATAGACTGGGAAAATAAATTTTCTGACCGGGACATTGACTGAAACTAGTTGTTAAAGAGTCATTGAAGAAAATGACAAATATAAGGCTGTCACATGTAAAGCTCCAATGGATATATGAATTTTCTTTTTAGAAAATATGGTTTTCCGACCGAAAAAACTATCTCTGACAGACAGCTTTTAGTCAATATTTTTTAGAACGTTAGAAATAGTTTTTGTACCATATTTAACAGTTAATTGGAAGGTAAACACTGTAAATAAATCTCCAAAAGGCCTTAGCCAATAAGAACTTAATTTTAAGTGTGTCAAAACTCTTATAATTTTAATTCTCATCTCTTTTGTAAGAAATGTTAAAGTGTTAACCTTAAATACTTGGGTATAAGTTGTAAGAGTAATCATAGTGAGAAAAACTCTTGTTTGGATTGTGTGTGAGCCTGTTCAAAACACAAGGAATTGGTTGTTGTGTGAACTATTAAAACACAAGGGATTTAGGTTCAGTGTGAGTCTTGAAAAAACACTTAGTTATGGGTAAGTTAGGAAAACTCTCTAGTTATGAATTAGCTAGGAAACTCTCTTGTAATCTCAAATTGAGATAGTAGAACTCTCAATTACGGTTGGAGAAAGGACTAGAGTTTGTTAATACCCGAACCTCTATAAATTCTTGTGCGCAATCTTCGCTTTTTCCTTTATTTTCTATATTTTATTTGCACATTGCTCAAACGCTCAAAGAAATTCATTAAGCCAAAAATTTATATTTCCATGAGAAAAACTCTTGTTTTGGTTGTGTATAAGCCTGTTCAAAACACAAAGAATTGGTTGTTGTGTGAGCCATTAAAACACAAGGGATTTCGGTTCGATGTGAGCCTTGAGAAAACATTTAGTTGTGGGTGAGTTAGGAAAATTCACTAGTTGTGAGTTAGTTAGGAAACTCTCTTATAATATCAAGTTGAAATAGTAAAACTTTCAATTGTGGTTGGAGAGAAAATTAGGGTTTGTTAACACCTGAACATCTATAAATCTTTATGTGCAATCTTCTCTTTCTTCTTTACTTTCTATGTTTTATTTGCACATTACTCAAACACTCAAAAAAATCTATTAAGCCAAAAATTTATATTTCCCACCAATTCAACCCCCCCCCCCCCTCCTCTTCTCGGTGCTCCATATTTTTAACATATGTGATGAACAATCAAGTTTAGAATAATGAGCAATGAAGTTTAAAACGATGGAGAATAAAATTCAAAACAATGTACAATCAAAAAATAAATATTAAACCTATAAATGATGAAATGTGCAGTAAGAAATCAAGTTCAAAACGATAAACAATCAAAAATAAACATTGAACTATAAGTGATGAACATGCAGTGGACAATTAAGTTCAAAACGATAAGCAATTAAGTTTTAAACGATGGACAATAAAGTTCAAAATAATGAACAATCAAATTTTTATCAATAAACATCATCATAATTCACAATACATAATTTATTATTATTAGAAAAATAATATTTACTATTACCTCTATATAAATATTATTTTAAGTTATTTTAATTTTTATATATTTTATGTAGTACTAATATTATTTAAATTTTTTTCTATTAAAATATTAAATATGTAAACTATTTTTTCTTATTAATTTTTATTACTTATTAAATTAATTAATTTAATTATTTAATAATTTTGAGTGTTTTATTTATATTTAAACATCATTAAGTTTAAAACAATGAACAATAAAATTTAAAACAATGAACAATCAAATTTTAATCAATAAACCTATAAATTCATTATCATAATTCACCGAACATAATTTATTATTACTAGAAAAATAATATTTAGTATTATCTCCATATAAATATTATTTTAATTTAATTTATTTTAATTTATATTATATTATTTTATTATTTATATTATTTTATGTAATATTTGTATTATTTTAATTTTTTATACTAAAATATTAAATATTTAAATTATTTTATTTCATTAAATTTTATTATTTATTAAATTAATTAACTTAATTATTTAGTATTATTGAGTGTTTTAATTTTTTGTTATTTATTATTTTGGATGAAAAATATTAGTTTTGATATATTTATAAATTATATTATTTTGTTTATTTTAAATAAAAATTTAATATTAATATTATTAATAATATTTTTTATTTGTTATATTAATTTATATTAAATATCTTTCTGTTAAGATATTAAATATTTAAATTATTTTATTGCTTATTAAATTAATTAATTTAATTATATTTTAATAATTAATTAAATAATTAAATAACTTAATAAGCAATAAAAAATATGTTATAAGTAATAAATATACAATAAGCAATCAAGTTCAAAACGATAAACAATCAAGTTTAAAACAAATGATAATAAAGTTTAATTTTATGTACAATAAAAAAAATAAATATTGAATCTATAAGTGATGAACATACACTGAACAATCAAATTCAGAACGATGAGTACTCAAGTTTTAATCGATGGACAATAAAGTTCAAAACAATGAATAATCAAATTTTAATCAATAAATCTTTAAATTCACCACAAAAATTCACAATAGAAAAATAATATTTACTATTACTTCAATATAAATATTATTTTAATTTGATTTATTTTTTATTTTATATTATTTAATTTTTTACACTAAAATATTAAATATTTAAATTAATTTTTATTACTCATTAAATTAATTAACTTAATTATTTTGTATTATTGAATATTTTAATTATTTATTGTTTTGGATAAAAAATATTAGTTTCGATATATTTGTGAATTATATTATTTACTTATTTTAATAAAAAAATTAATATAAATATTATTCTAATTTCATTTATTTTATATTAGTTTATACAATATTTATCTTATTTTAAATATTTTATATTAAAATATTAAATATTTAAAATCATTTTATTGTATTAATTTGACTATTTATTAAATTAATTAATTAGAAGTTCAATAAACTAAACACTTAACTTATAAGTGATGAATGATATGCAATGAATAATCAGGTTTAAAGTGGTGAACAATCAGGTTCAAAATGATGAGCAATCAAAACATAAATATTGAACCTATAAATAATAAATATGCAATGAGCAATCAAGTTTAGAACGATGAACAATCAAATTATGAATAATTAAGTTCAAAATGATAAACAATCAAATTTTATAAACCTATAAATTCATCATCATATTTCACTATACATAATTTATTATTACTAGAAAAATAATAATCACTATTACATCCATCAACCAAATAAAATTTCATTATTAATAATATAAACATTAGTTTTGATATATTTTTGAATTATATTATTTTACTTATTTTGATATAAATATTATTTTAATTTGATTTATTTTATATGTTATATTGTTTTGTTTTTTATATTATTTTAAATAATTTTTATTATATTATTTTATTAATTTTACTTTAGGATTCAATTAAAAAATTCATTTTTAAGTCTCCATGTATATCACTTTCTTGTATTGAAAATGTCTTTCATCTTAATTTATATTAAGACATAATTCGACAACAAATCAAATTAATTTTTAAAAATTATATCGACATATAATTAATAGCAAATCAATGAACATCTCACATAATTACATTTTAATCCAAATTATTGAAGGATCATTTATTTATTTTTATTTATTATTATTATTTTTTTGTTTTGTTTTTGCGGGGCTGTATATTGCCGTGTGTGAGCCGCTTGGGATCGGGTAAACCCAGCAATCAAGCGGAAATGCAGTAGACGAGTGGAAATGTCACGCAACTCGATTCGGGCCAATAGATAGCTTACAGCTCATCCATATAACCACCGACATTCACACGTCGGAAGCCTACTTGTCTTGCAGAATTTTTATGTCATTTACGTTACGCTCGATAGTGAAATCACTGCTCATTTAAATTTTATTTTCTCAATAAAATAAAAAAATGAAAAAGAAAATTTAGCGACATGCGTCGCGTGTTGATAGCCAACTTGGAATTTAGTATGCGTTAACATATGATATGACAGCGCAATCGACACAGTCTAATCATAGCCAAGAACCATAATGATAACTTTTCTTCTTTCTTTTTTCTGCTTATTTGTTTCTAATTAGACATAAATAAAAATTACAAGATATTACTAGATTATAATCTGTAAATAATATGTGTTTGATAAATCAAACTAAATTTTAATTTTAAATTATAATATAGCTTGACAATAAAAATAATATAATTTGATCAATAATTTATATTTATTAAAACAGTTCATTTAAAAAAAATTATAATAATTCTAAAAAATAAGTTAGTAAAATTAATATTCAAAAATAATAAAATACGATTTTTTTTTCTCTATATTTTTTTTTGTTTTTATTAAATAGCATATTATAATATAATTATTAAATTATATATGATATAATTTTTAAATTATCATATAATAATAATAATAATAATGATGGACGGTTAGATAATAAAGATGTTCACGTTTATTATATAAGCATGAGATATTTTATATAATTTTTATAATATTATATATATATATATTATAATTAATTTGCATTGTATATTCAAATATGTTTTATGTAATCTAGTTGATATCCTTTTATGTTATTTTATAATTTTTAACTACATTTTTAGCTAGTTTTACTTAATATTTCTAATCAAATAAGCTATATTATTAGCTACTAAATTATTAATTTTACCAAATAGAGCCTAAAGTAGTTTATTTGAGAAAAATAATAGATTAATTATATTGTAATAATAATAATATAATTATTAAATTATATATAATATAATTATTTAATAATAATATAGAATATTACATGATAAAGATTTATAATATATAATATGTACATATATTATATAATTCATCTATATTATGTATTTGCATATAATTATTAATATATAATTTATCTATATAATTATTAATATATAAAATATTTTTTATTAATATAAACATATCTTCTTACGTTATTTTATATTTTTCAACCACTTTCTTAACTATTTTTATTAAATACTTTTAATTAAATCAATTAAATTATCATATATCATATTTTCAACTACAATAAGATTATCAGCTAGTTTTATGAAATATAACTTTAATTTTTTAAAATTTAAAAAAATATTTTCTTATTATTTTCACAAATATAAAACTATTAAATATGGATACATATTCCTATAATTAGGCCATGATAAGTAAAAATTGAATTTGAATTATTGTTCATTAATTTATCTTTAATTCAATTATAAATTATAAAATGAATTTCAATTTAATAATATATGAATCATATTCAAGTGCTAAATAAGGAACTTAAATAACAAAAAAATAAAATAAAATAAAAAAGCAACTTTTGAGAGACTTTCTAATTGAAATACTTTTTTAATAATTTGAAACTTTTTTTTTTAATAATTTCGTTTAATTTACCTAGTCTATTAGGTATCATTTTAAATGAATATTAACAATCGGTTGAGACTTATATTTTAAATACTCTAGTTTTCCTTCTTATTTACTTTCACATATTTTTCTTCCTTTCTCATTCATCCTTTCACATGTAGCAAATCATGAAAATCTAAGTTTCAAAAAAAAAAGGAAAAATATAAATTTTAATAGTATATTCATGTCAAATATGAAAATTGAAAATATAGACTAGAGTGAGAAATTCTTCAACATATGGATTCTAAAATTATATTTAAGATTAATTTTGTCCACAATTATTAAATCACCTAATTGCAATTAAATTAAAAAATAATTTTTGTAACAAAAATTATCTAAAATTTAAAAATTATGTTTGAACGAATTTGATGACTCGTAAACCGGCAATACAAGTCAGAATGTCACATGACATTGAAAAGATAAAGTGAAATATCATATAGTATGTAGAATGTCATATGGCGCTAGAATATTTGAGGTTGAATATCACATAATTTTTGAGATAAATTGTTATATTTTAGGTATTTTTAATTAAAAATAAATTTTATAAGTTAATTACAATTAGGCATAAGTTTTGTAACCATATATGAAATTATTCAAAATATTTATGTCAAATTTTCATCCAAAAATAAATAAAAAGATAGTAAAGAATTTAAATGGAAGGAAATTCTAAAAATTTTGTGAAATTGCAAGGAAAATTTAAATGGATGTTTTTATTTTATATAAAATTATCCAAAATATAATAAAGCCACCCACTTAGCATAAATAAACAGCAAATGACAGAGTGGCTGACGAATATCATAATTTAATTCAAAATTAGAGCGAGAGAGAAGAGACCTTTCCAGAAAATGAAGCAAAATTTCAAACAAATATAACCATAGCAGGAATTCCAATTCCTGACTAATACAGTGAGTGAGATCCGTTAGGAAAGAAAGGGACATCATGAGTATAAAATCGGTGAACACTCCTATAAGCCGACAACACAACGCGGACGATCGCCTAAAGCTACGCCGCTTCCGTGTTCTTTCTCCTTTTGGTGTCTTTAACCATTCAAATTCTTCTCTTTCCTCTCATAATTCCATCTCTCTCTTTGGATTCGCCCGTTGAATCTTTTCAAACTCGAAAGATTTTTTTATTTTTCAATTTCTTGCTTGCTCCAAAATTCTAAAACCAGGTGATCCCTTGATTCCTATTCAGTCAATTTTCTTTCTAATTTAATCTTTGTTTAATTTATGGTATCCGTTTGATATGATCTTATCTGCACTTGTATGTGGTTTTTGTATTGTTTTCTTTTGATTTTTTTTTTTTGTTCTGATATTTTTCGTATTATTTTGGCAAGCATTTTAGATGGTGACAAATAAGTCTATGCAGTAGAATTGTTCGATCTTAATCTAGGTTTTCTTTCTGTGTTTGATCGGGTTATTTCGCAATCATTTTGGTGAATATGTGTTTTCTTATGATCCAAAAGGTGATTTTGCTTTGCTGTTAAGATGGTTTTTTGAACTATCCAAAGTCAGCCCACTATGGTGTATTGAGCTGTATGTAGTTAGATGATTTATAGACAAGCTAATATCTTGTAATTTGATGAGGGGATAGCTTTATATTAGATTTATTTTCTTTTCTAAATTTTGAAGTAATGGTCGTATGCTTTTTAATTTCGTTGGAGATTGTGTTTTATTGGCTATAGTAAACCTCTTGCTCTTTTTTTTTCTTCCATTAAGTCTTTCTTTTTTATTTGTCACTTAAGAATATCTGCTGGCGAGTTTGCTGATTGTCTATAGCTGAATCTTTAAGCTAAAGGCGCTTTTCTTTTTTGAAGGATACCCATTATGATTTGCTATTTAGCATTGAACAAGAGCTTTTCAAAATTGAATTATTTAAAAGAAGGCAAATTCTTTTGGCATTTGGTGTAGGTGTTGGAATCATTAAGCTGTCAGCAGAGTTGGATTGATGTGCAATGCAGAGATCACGTAGAGCTCTTCTGGGACGAAGAGCTTCTGGGAGACTTATTGGAGAAAAGATTTACTTATGCAAGATTTCTCTTTCTGTCTTCATTGTTTTGTGGGGGCTTTTTTTCCTTTTCAGCTCATGGATCAGCCAGAGTGATGGTTATAGAGGTAAGTTTTTAAATAAATGGTTTTTGTTTATTAGAATGTGTCTTAATATTTATGTTAAATGACACTGCAGTCTACAGTAAGGGAGGCTTTTTGTTTATTAACAATGACTCAGAAAAATATATCAATGCAATATCACTGCTCCCACCTCCTCCTTCATACACAGCAAACAAGTGTCATTGACATATACAAGTTTTTCCCCCCTTAGTGTTTGCTAATAGGTATATTGTCTTACAAAGAATTCATATGAAAGTTTTTTCTATTGAGAATTAATAAAGGACACATTCATAATCATGTGAAATATTGTTATAATATGCAAACGCACAGGAACAATTTGATACATAATATGCCTAGCTTGGTGTCTGTCAGGGTAATATTGGTACTATTTCTTGACATTTTTGCCTATCTATCCTAATTGCAGACTGTCTCATTTTGAACCTAAGTGTATCAATAGTTTCTTATCAAGCTTTCTTTTTCTTTGGTTTAGATGAATCTTCTGTGCTTGGAGCTGATGTATCAAATTCAAATGAAGAAAATTTTGGTAGCTGTGAACTTCTTGGTTCCTTAGAGAAAAGTCCATTAGAAGAGATTGCAGCTGCCCATTCAGATGAAAATTTTTGTACAATTAGTGCTGAAACTGGGAGTTCCCATGATGACTTACTTGGCAATGAAGGAAATGAAAATTCTTCTTTTTTTCCTGAGCAACCTGAGTTAAACTCTGTTTCAGATGTGAAACTTGAAAACAATAGTCCAAAGACGGACAGACTATCTCATTCTGTGCCCATTGGTTTTGATGAATTTAAAAGCAGAGCATTCAACACAAAAGGCAAATCTGGAACTGATCAAACTGGAGATGTAATTCATAAATTAGAGCCAGGGGGTAAAGAGTATAATTATGCATCTTCATCAAAGGGAGCAAAGGTATTGGATTGTAACAAGGAAGCAAAGGGAGCATCGAATATCTTAGGCAAGGACACGGACAAGTACCTTCGAAATCCTTGCTCTGCTGAAGAGAAATTTGTTGTAATAGAACTCTCAGAAGAAACCTTAGTAGATACAATAGCAATTGCAAATTTTGAGCACTACTCCTCGAATTTTAAAGAATTTGAGCTGCTGGGAAGCTTGTCTTATCCAACAGAAACATGGATTAGGCTTGGGAATTTTACAGCTGGTAATGTTAAGCATGCTCAAAGGTTCACTCTTCAGGAGCCTCAGTGGGTGAGGTATCTAAAACTGAATCTTCTGAGTCATTATGGCACTGAGTTTTATTGTACTTTAAGTGTTGTTGAAGTTTTTGGAGTCGATGCCGTTGAAAAGATGGTGGAAGATTTGATCTCTGTTCCAAATAATTTCTTTGTGCCTGTAGATGAAACTGGTGAGCAGAAACAGTTACCTTCCCAATCAGAGTCCACACAGCAGGTTAACGACTGTGATAAAGAATTGTGCATGGAAATGGGATCTAGCACTTCAGTAGAAAATTCTAATGGGAAATATGAAGTTTTGAAAAATAAAGTGCCAGATCTGGTTCAAGAAATTCGTCAACAACCAGGAGGAAGAATGCCTGGGGATTCTGTGCTTAAAATATTGATGCAAAAAGTTCATTCTCTTGACTTAAGTTTATCAGTTCTGGAACGATACTTAGAGGAGCTGAATCACAGATATGGCAGTATTTTTAAAGGATTTGACAGTGATTTAGGAGACAAAGATATGCTATTAGAGAAAATCAGATCTGACATAAAAAATCTCCTTGACAGCCAGGAAGTTATTGTATGTGAAATTCTTGCCCTGTTGTTTTTTTTTTGTTCGATTGTAGTAGGCATATTTTGTATTAAATTTTTCATGTTGTGTTGTCTTGTGCAGGCTAAAGATGTTGATGATCTTCTTTCCTGGAAATCCCTCGTCTCTAAACAGTTGGATAATCTCCTTAGAGATAATTTTGCTCTCAGGTTATTTCCATTCCTCAACAATAGACTTCTTGACCACTGTTGGACAGTTGTAGTTTTGAATATGTTTACCTTTAAATGATATTTAATTGAAGAAGAGCGGCATTGAGGAAATATGCAGTGATAACTCTTGTTCTGTTCAACTTAATAAAAAGGGACAAAAAAAGGGGGGAAGGGTTAAACCTTGGGCAGTTTCAGTGTATTTCTTACATAAGAAGGATTTCCAGGGGTTTGCTTGCAAAATAGCAGTTTCAGTTTCATGTTCTTAGCACAAGTTCTCTATTTCTCAACAGTTGTTTATTGACAGCACAGTATAGTGTTCCTCGGTTTCATCTGCGATTTCTTTGCTAATTTGCAGGTCAATGGTTGAAGAGGTTAGAAAGAATCAGACATCTATGGAGAATAAGGGTCTAGCAGTATTTTTCGTATGCTTCATTTTTGGGTTTTTAGCCTTTGTGAGACTACTAGTAGATCCACTGCTGAGTGTTTATAAAACATTGAATGTTCAAAGAACAGAGAAGCCTGGGAAATTTTGTTGGATGTGCTCATCCTGGCTCTTGTTACTATCCTGCTGTAGTATTATTATGCTATTATTGTCATTATAATTTCGTAACATCTACTTTTGCGTATGCGTATGAGTTTCCATTGGAGGTTGTTCGCCGGAGATTTAGAGCTTATATGGTAATCGTTGGCGGATTTGTGAATAGAAAGAGAGAATATAGGAAAAGAAAGGGGTGGGAATTTGTCCAAAGAACACTGCTACCGTGGATGGATTTAGTTGAATACGGCTACTGTAACTTCTCTCTTATACAGGAATGAAGTTGCTTTATATTCTGCATTTAGAAACTAGAGATTATTATTATTATTATTATATAACAAAGAATTTTAACTATATAATTTATTTGTTGATCTATTTAATAAATATTAATAAAAGACTAGAATTCACAGGATGTGAGATAGGATGATAATGGTCACTTTTAAATAGCTCAATCG
>CATIWF010015823.1:0-12017 GCA_949630135.1 Balakata baccata | reverse complement strand
TTCAAAATTCAATCTAAAATCTCTTACTAAAAGAGAAAAAATTTCTACCATTCATATATTCCTTAACGAAATAATGTAATAATTTAATACCCAGAATGAATTAAGAAAAATATGTTTAACAAAATGACAACGATAATAATGTTTTACTTTATTTCCTCTGTGCAATTCATCGGCATAAAAATTAAATTCAATTTCTTGGTTTTATTATTAAAAAATAATTGACACATTCAAACAGATTCATTATCTGTACTGTCTTGACTAAGGACTGTGAAGGAATCAGAATTAGTACATAGATTTCAAAGATGGAAGCAAACCCTAGGCTTGTATTTATATATAAATCACTTATTTTATATAAATTTAATTTAATGAAAATTATTCATTTCAAGAAGACATTTCTCATGAGAAGAAGTGAATTCCAATTTCCAAGCATTCATAAATAAAGAAAATCAAAATCCAACAGATCAGTAATCAAATGTCTTTATGAGCATGCAGAGGGGAATGTTTAAGCATTTAATAAAAAACAAACAAAAATCAGCCACCATTTTTGAACTTGCAATAATCCTTCATTACTAATTAATTTTTTTTTTTGGGTAGCCCTAAATATTCATTCCTCGAATCATTACATCATCAGTGTTGATCATCAAGCTAGCTCTCTTGTATTGATTCGAAGATGGTTTTACTTTTACAGGAAGCTTAATCGTAGATCCAATGGTGGATGATCCATTTCTGTACTATATGTGTATGAAAAAGCCGTAGTTTCCTTGCATTCAGTTGCTTGAAATCTAAGCTTTTCTGATTCCCCTTCACTGAAGGAATTTAATGGAAACAGTTGGAGTGTTTCAATCACTCTTTCTTGCTCGCTAATCTGATTTATCTCACTATAATCTGCACAAAGAAATCACAGTTATCAGCTACATTCATAGCGTGTCAAATAAAACTTTGAATACATATTTAGAGTTAGAATTCGAGATCCACACCTTTTGGATAAGTGTATTAATTAGTTTCAGAAGAAATGGAATATGTTAATTAGATATGAACTTACATCTTGCGGAAGAAGAAAGGTTGTCTTGTCGACGAAGCACATCTTTATCATCAATGGAAACTCTGCGGCGTTTCTGCCTTTCTCTAGCTTTATGGTTTTGAAACCAGTAAAACACATTCTTGCTTTCAATCTTGCCATAGAAACTCAGCTGACTCGAAATCTTTTGGATCTGGTCAGTGCTTGGAGTTCTGAGTCCAGACCTGAACAAGTCTGTCAGAACTTTTACTTGTTCAGTAGTAGGATTCCAACGTCCGCACTTAGTTCCACTGCCGCCACCGCCACCGTTACCACCGCCACCGCGAACATTTCCTGCTTTAGTAAAACAAAAGCCTGACATTCTATCTTCCATGATATTTATCTGTAAAATCTCTCTTTCTCTCAGCTTTGATGATCACTTTCTGATGAGTTTCTGAACTCAAAAGACAAGACCCGTGTGCACATATTTATAATGGACTATAATACCTAATTTTCTTTGGTTTAATTTATTGAATGGGTGATCAAAGTATTACAGAGCGACAGAGGAGATTGTTTATTAAAATTTTGCTTTGATTTTAGTGATAGTGCCCGGATTTTTGTGCAGGGTCGAGTGGGAAAGAAAGAGAGAGAGGAGACATGCGCAAAAGCTGCCACCGTTCAACGTATGGGTCGACGAGCAGACAATAAGTAATTAAGTTTCACTACCTTCATCATTTAATCTTTCATGCTTCGTCAATTTGTTATTAAATTTTGGCTAAATATGCTAGTGAACTAAGCGAGTCACTTTTTTAGTGTAAATAAGCCAACGATTTAAAATCAGTATAAATCAACTATACTCTACGGAATGAGTCATATCTCACATAATTAAATTCAACTTACATTCTGGTTTCAGAGACTTAATTGTACTAAATTTAAAATCCGAAATCTTAACTCATTTCATAAGATGCAGTTTAAAAACTAATGTGTACATTTAGCCTTGAATTTTTATTTATAATTTTATTCTTGAATGAGTTAATAATTGTGTTGATATATATCAATTTAAAAGATGAGCTACTTCAAGACGCAAAGAGATTGAACTCTCTAAAGTTTCTTTCGCATAAATTTAATGTTATTGATTAAGCCAAAACTTATTAATAAAAATGGAATTATCTTAACTTGCTTATTATTAGTAAACTCGAAAAATAATAATCTTACTATCATTATATCTTCTTAAATTAGAACTCTATATATAATAATTTGTATATAATATTGGGTATAATTAATCTAATTGTATTGATCATGTTCTAGTAGACTAACCCTAATAATTCCAACCCGATGAAGACATATGAGTAATCCTAAGTGTTTTTTGGTTAAGTCATACTTAGTTCCCTAAAAATATTCGTTCCATTTAGTCTCCTGCAACAATTTTTGGTCCACTTAATCACCTGAACTTCATTTTTTTGTCCATTTTGCCACTTGTCTAATTCGTAAAACCGAACATATGACATCTTGTTACTGATATGGCACCATTAATGAAATCAAATATTTTTTCTTCACATGTCAGTATTAGGAGACTACATGTATATTTTACGAATTGGACAGTGGCAAGATGGATCAAAAAAATGTTCGTTCATGTGGCTAAGTGGACCAAAAATTACAGCAGTTAACTAAATAGTGAATACGAACATTTTCGGGGAACTTGATATGATTTAAGCTTTTTTTTTAATTTAAATAATGATATTAGGTGTAGTTTTTTGGTAATAATATTAATTGGTAGAATAGAAGATTGTTTAAAAGTCTAGATTTAATAAACCTATAATGAGTCCAGGACAATAAGGACAAGATGAACAATCCAGAGTTTGCTTATAAATTAGCTATAAATATAATGAGGATATATGCTAAAGGACATGACATTAATTCAAATCTGTTACTTAATTTGTCATATGGTAAAGAGAGAGACAAGAGATTGATACAAGTGAAAGTCAAAGTTAAAATTGTCCGATCTGGATTGGACGGTTGTGATCTTAAGAACTGACAAAGATACTGTCTTGTAGTTGACTGTAGATGAAGATGAGTCAAATAATGTTAAGATCATCGGTTTTATCTGCTTTTCTTTAAAAAAAAAAAAAAAGGAAGAAGAAGAAAACATTAACTAAAAGACAATAAAGCCACCAAATTGAGATTTGGGAGAGACAACTCATGACCACCAAAAAGGTAAGCAGCTTGTATTTTCTTTCATATGTCATGTGGCTTCTGTCTTAGGCAGCTGTATTTCCTTCTTTTTAAGTTTTTTTGGTTTCAAACTATATTATTATTAAACAGATTAAGAAGGAAAATATCATATTGTGACCTAACCAATCATTCAATCAATAATTAATTAATTCAAATAAACTACATCTTGTTTTAAATATTTTTGTTTGCTCCAAATTACTTATAAGAAGTCCAATTGAAAATTTGAATTTTAATTATCAGCACTATTAAATTAAAACTTATAAGACACTTTTAAGAGTAATATATTGCAAGAAAATTCAAAATTAAATACTAAAATTCAGTTTAAAATAAACAAATGATATTTATTTGAATATAGTTTTATTTAATTTGATTATTCACTTAAACATGAGGAAAAAAATAAGTGTAGGACTTATAGCTTAGGTCTAAAATTTAGGTTAACATCCACCCAAGTTCAACCCATGCCACTGGCTACAATTCCCAAAGATGTTGTATTTCACGATATGAATATAAATTTGTCCCTTAGCACTTTGGCACTACAGGCTGCGGTGTTGTAACTCCTAGGTATATTTGTTTTGCTTCATGACTTAAATATTAAAATCTATTCTTGTCTTTTTGTGTTTATATTATACAATTAAGTTTGTATAATTTACTTTTTGGTATTAGTTGTTCAATTTGGATTAGAGGTGTTTTTCTTTCAAGTTTTAAATATATTATATATTCAGAATTTGAGTTCAAAATATTTAGTAAAAAAAAGAAAAAACTCTTACAATTCCATCTCATTTTTCTTGAAAGTAAATTAGTATAATTTATTAATCCTTACCCAAATCTCATTCTAATCTCTCGCTTTAATTAATTAACATTCTTTTTATTTTAATTATTGAACCATTCATTTTTCATGAATTTATTTATTGCAAATAAATTATCTCATAAAAATAATATTTACAATGACTTATATGTTTATAGAGCAAAAAATAAATAAAGATTGCATTTTATGCAAAATAGTTTATGATTAATTAATTTGATGAAAGAAACATGAACAACATATTTCATTAAGATACAACTAAAGAGATAATAAGGTGCCCAGGACACTATGTCCTCGCAGCATAAATGAGTTGTACTCCTTTTGACAATCTTGATTTTGAGATTCCGAAAACAAAAAAAATGAAAAAAAAAAGAGAGAGATAATAAGGTGAAGAGGGATCTTCCTAGAAGGTATTACTAGTTTAGAGAGGAAGGATATGAGATGAAGAGGAGAAAGCGAATGATGATCACCACAAGTGATCATTCAACAATTACCGGCCATCTTGCTGTATCGTCTAAAGTTAGCCAAGTATTTAGTATATTTATATTTTTTTAGTTTGATATTCAGAATATGGATAGAATCTAAAAAGCGATAAAGTATTACATCAAGAGTGTTTTATATACACATAGTTTGAACTCGAAATTTTTAATTAAAATAGAAAAATTTTGTGCCAATTAATATATATATAGAGAGAGAGAGAGAGTTAAGGTAATTAATAGAAACAGAAATAAGAAAATAATTTTTCTGAATGAGGGAAAAGAGGAAGGACTGTGCTGGGACAAACGGGAACAGGAAAACGAGAAACAATGCAATATTAACAACCCCTCTTACAAAATATATGCAGGCCACGCGTGAAATCTAGGCCATCCCTATACCTCTCCATTCTTCTCTTTCTTTTGCATTTTGCGGTGTCTTCCACTAATTTTAACGTGTGGAAGATGAGAAAACAGAGTCCGGACATGGAGGGAAAAAGAAGTAATCATGGAAAGACAACAACGTCAAACATTTTATAGTTTCCCAATCATAGGAGACCTGCCATGCAATCACTTTCAACAATTTGTGGGACATGTTTGTCTAGTGGTTATCAATTTGGGGCTCACCTTATAGTCGATTTGATAATTCTTTTTTTTTTTTTAATCCAAACACATAAACTACTTATAGGAATGCTAATAATAATCTTCATTTTTCAATATTCTCCTATACTCATTTTTTAATTGGATAGTGAGAAAAGAGAATAAAAAAAAATTACTTTTAAAAATTTATCTTTTCTCAACAATTAATCAAGAAGCAAGTCTTGGAATGTGTTGAAAAAAGAACTGAGTGTTTTTAGAATTCTTCTTACTGTATTATTATAAATGAAACATTATTACATTGAACATTTATACATTTAATTAATCATGACCACGAAAAGATTTGTTGAGTGGAGAAAAATCATTGCCATTATCATATTGAACAAATTAGTGTAATTCTTGGTAAAAGAGAGAGAGAGAGCACTGCCAAATGCCAATATGATAAAAGAGGGAGAACAATGTTCCCTACGTACCAAGAGATAATGTTAATTTTGGTTACCTTTTTAAGCAACTATTCAACCTCACTGTCTCATTTATTGATGGAAAAGAGAAGATAAATTCATTTTTTTTGTAAAATTGATTAAACATAAATAACTGAAGTTAATAGATGAGAATCGGCACAAATTTATTAATTGAAATAATGGTGATCCTCATAACTTTTAGAGAGCAAGTAAATACCATCTATTGATTGGTGAGAAAGGAAGAAACTCATAAAATAATTTTTAGTGGGCAAGTTAATGTAATTAATATTCACCATAGAGAAAACTTTACAACTTCTTGATAAAAATTTTAAATAAACAGTTAAAACAATTCTTAATACTCTTTTTTTGAACAAAAAGAATTATGTCATAATGTTTAGTTTATAATCATTTTCGAAAAATTAAAACCAATTCAAAAAATAACAATAATAAAATAAAACCACCTTTTTGTTTCCTCCTGTTGTTTCCGAAATACATGATTATACTTTATTGAAATAAATTTTCTAATTATGAAAACAAAAACCATACACAAACATACATAGCTTTTTTTTCTATCCAGTGTTTCAGCCACATTACAGAACATTCAGGAAACCCTAGGGAGCTCAGAGAAAGGAAAGAAATTGACATAGAAAATGTAGTAGCATTCTTACAATGAAGAGCAAAAAAACATAATTCTTACCTCAATTTTCTCAAGTAAATAATTTTGTGCCTGAACCATTACAAAAGCAAACCTTACATAAAATTGTCCACAACCTACTTACTCAAAATCAATACAACCCAATCCTCTCGGAGAATAAATGGCTGATTCTTCTTGCTTGGTGATTAACTCTTAACACCCACAACATGAGAAATTAGATTGGAATATTAAATTAGATGACCTGAGCAGCTGTATTCAACTTTTCTGCCAAACTGAGCTGTGTCCTTGTTATGCTTGACAAGTATAGCAAAAGCAAATGGTCCTGTAGAAATCAAAACCAAAAATAAGTCAGGCAAGAGAAATCAACATTATGGTCATCAAAGTTAAAAAAGAAATTTAAGAATATAGGTTATTTAGCTTGCAAAGAGAAAATTAAATGATAAGACTAATAAATTCAATGCAATGAAAGTATTCCTTCTGATAAAAGATACAGTTGATAAACAGGTACAAACTACTAAAGATATAGTTAATAAACAGGTATGAACTACTGAGGTCTGCATTCATATAATTAAGTATGTTTATATAAAACTAATTATGTGGTGATTCACAAGCAACCTAATCTTACCTGGAGACCATCATTCACTAGTTTATCAAAGGTTGACGGTGAAAGTTTAGGAATGGAGGCAACAGTATCTGCTATAAATCGCCCTATGCTATTATCTGATGCAGCCCGCCCTTCCTGAGAAGAACAATCATTATCTTATATGACAAGAATGTAAGAATGAAACAGGAAAGCCAGCACCATCTAACTCACCACAACATCATCAACGTATCTGTAAACGTCATCTATTAGAGCTAGCAGCTGCCGCATTGAGACTTCCATCCCTTCCAAATCACTTGGGATTTTGTCAACAGTTGTTGACTTAAGGATGTCAACTAGAAATATGAATAAAAAGTCCCAATCAGATTGCATCAGAAAGACAAAAACAATCTAAAAAACGACCTTTAAAATCTTTGAGTGAACCAACATTCAAGAATCAGATGTCCAAACATCTAAAATAGTACAAGAAAAAAAGTACTGAAGAGGAAAGAAAATAAAAGGAAAGCATTCCTTGCATCAAATCTAGCATATACACTAATACACATGATAAACAATACCCAAACTGCCTTGCAGCAAGTAGAAATAAAATAGAGTTTGAACTTAATTTTTAGTTTAAATTTTTAATTAATTGCAAGTTCAGTAATGGTCAAATTAGAAAATCACTTTTACATGAAGAGAGATGGGTGACATCATGTGACAAGCAACAAAGTTATAGACCATGAGTTAATTTTCTTCCTTCTAAAAAAATTCAAGAAAATAAACTTCAGCTGTGACACAAAGAACAGAGAAACAAATAAATGCACATACATCCAACTCGCTCAGCTTCAACCATACGAAGATCTAGAGGAATTTCCTGGAATTGAGCAGCAAGCTGGTGATCTCCAAGTGACAAATTAACCGAAACATATGCTTTAATTGTACCCGCTCCATTTGTAAACCCTGTATCCACTGTTAAATGGATGGGGTTGGGAACTTCTCTAGAATAGAATTCATGGATCAATGCACTTCCACCAGTGACACCTAACCCAGTTGAATACCTGAACATAATAACTGAAGCGTAAGAGCAAAACATAAACTTAACAGCAACTAGTTCTGAAAACCTAAAATTCCACATAAATGAAGTTCATGATTGATGAGAAATTCACAGCAATTGCTTGATGATTTTGGAAAATGCCTTCAAACCTTGTCAAAGGTAGAGGTCAAAAGAGAAGAAGAGAACTGTAAATATTCCATTACTACATTCTATAGAAAGTAAGAACTTTGTGCAGTTTGCAGTTTAAAATAAATAAAAGTGGTAAGATTTACCATCCAACAATAACTTCTTTCGGATTCACTTTTTGGTGGGACAACAACATATTATGATGGTAATCAATATCTAGAGCAACCTGCAGCCATTAAATCAGCAACATATAATTCATAAATACTTAATAAAAACTTGAGCTCCAGAAATTTTTCAACTAGTGGACTGAAACTGTAAGTAAATTTCGTACAAAAGTTGTGAATTTTAATTTATCACAATTATATCCTAAAGTCACCATAAGTAAAAATTATACTCGATTTTCTTCACAGAAAATTTTTAATTGCTTACTAAACTAGTCTACCCGGCTAAAATTAGCATTGAACAGCACAAAATACAAAATATAACTATTTTCAAAACTGTTAATACTGGTTCATTCAATAGAAGAACAATGATTAGGAGTCCAAATTAACTAATTAGATGAGTATAAAATTCCAATGCAACCAAGATTGTGAAGGATGTGGAAACCTGATCAGAGGATTCATTGTGAGGGACAGCATAAGAGTTACGGATATCGACGGTACCGTCGGGGAGGACGGAGCCGAGAAGCGTGCCAATAACGCGCTCAGCTTGGTCAGGCCGCCTCACATAACAATCGCAAATGTTGAAGATAACTAAAGGATGCACCTTCGCCGAAAGACTCGTCGAAGATGGCGTTGCAGTGAATTGCAGCACAGTTTGCTCGCTAGTCGCCATTCTCCGATCTCGATCGAGCCAACGCGGAGGGAGAGTTCACTAGGGTTTTTGAGCGAAGGGAATGAAAGTGGTTTCTGCTGCCCCATTTTTGTCTGTTTTTTTATTGGGCTACGAGTTAGGAGAAAATGGGCCTATATTGCCCTGATTATGGACTAAATATGGGCTTTTTCTTAACAATGATATGGACTTCTTTGGCTACAGTTTAATAAAATTATTTGACAAATCATACTTTTTTTTTTTTTATATATAATAGTATGAAATTCATTCATAATAAAGAAATCAATACATATCTATAATTAAAGGTGAAGTGATATAACCAAAAATTATTTGGATTTGATAAATACTTCCAATAATAATAATGATAATAGGACTAAAGATTTAGTGTTAATAGAGCAAAAAAAAACAAAATTTTTGTAGTCATAATCTCTAACCGATCGAATTGTGAAATCATTATATTTTTATGCAAATATAGTTTGACAACTATCAACAGAAATATTTTCATCCAAATATAAAATCGCATCAAAACATATGTATAAAGATATCGTACCTCAAGTATATAAATTTTCATTACGAATAATACAAAACTAAAATTTAATAATAAAAATACAAAAATAAATTACATATTTTCAGTGAATGATGAACAATATGATATTATTATATATAAGCAAGTGGGTTGATTTGATATTGTGTTTGGAAAAAATATTTTTTTTTAAAAAGTTACATTTTTTACTTTTTTGAATTTTGAAATTTTCTTTTGGATAAAAATAAATAAATATATTTTATTCAAAAATATATTTGAAAAAAAAAGTTTTTAAAAAATAAATCAATTAAATAAAAAAAAATTTAAAATTGACTTTTAAAACACTTAATGCAATTACAAACTGCATTTTCGTGTTCTGGCATTGAAAAATTTTGGAGGCATGCCTACTCAATTTGCTTCGGTGGACATAAGATCGCTATTATGATAGTAATGGTGGTGCTTTAACTCTGGTCTTGAAAAACTTAGATAGATACAACTTATTTCGTAATTTATAAATTAATTTAACTACACATATTTCAGCCTAATATAAATTAATTATTAGCCTTTTCAAAACATTTCATGACATTATAAATCATTGTTGGATTTGGTTTATATGGATAAATCTCCTATTCCTTCTCTTTAAATTTTCTCCTTATGTCCTCATTTTAATTACTGAAAAGTTTTGAGCCAAATTTGGGTTACATTTTTACTTAGAAATCAAATCAATTAATTATTTTCACAATAGAAAAATATTTATAATTAATTTCATAATTATAAAGTAAAAATAATTTTTTAATAGGAAACATATATGATTGACTTTGTGCATAAATAAATGCTATTAAGCAAATAATAAAAAAAGAAAAATAACAACAAAAAATCTGAATTTTGTTATATTTTACTATTATATCCAATTCTAAAATTTTTCTATTTAAATTATATAAATTTTTAAAACAAATATAGTCTTCCTATCACTAAATTTATCTCAAAACCTTGGTGTTGCTAATATGGCTTGTTTAATTAGTCATTCATTTACATTTAAATTGTCAATTTACTAGCTAGATTTGAAAACGCATTAAAATGCATTTAAGTAATGTTAAGACTACATTTATTTAGCACTTTACAACTATTTTTAGTCAATTTATCTGAACTCTTTTTTAGTCTTCTTTATCTCTTGTCCAATTTGTAAAATATGTACCGTAAAAACTGAACGAATAACTAAATATGATTTAAGAAGAAAAAAAAAAGAAAGAAAAGCCAACGAAGTTGACGATGAAGAACCTAATCTTCATGTCATGTGAGAAGACAAGGACAAAATGGAAGCAATCAAAGCCTTCTCACCACTAGCTACAGCATCCCACCTCACCCGTGACGTGATTAATAGTAAAAATTATCCTGACAAAAATATTTTTCAACACAAATTGGGCACTTGTCAATTATAATGTATTTATCTGTTTTTAGTATTTTATTTAAATTAAAAAAATATTTAATAAATTTTATTATAGAAAAAAAAGAGCTCAATAAAATTAAGTGACACTTCTAATTAACAAATCAAAAAAATAAAATTTATAAAACTAATTAATATAGATAGAATTAATAACAAATAAAACAGAAAATAAATAATTAATATTACATTAAATATTTGGAATTTTTTTAATTTAAAAAATAGTATTAATTTAGAACATAGAGCTTCAATTATAGGGTTAGGTTTGGTCACAAGTAATATTAATAAATAAATAAAAATATATAAATACATAAGATGGGGCCCACCACCACCACTTCCCTCCCTCTAACAAAAAAAGAAAAAGAAGAAAGTAGAGGCTCTTAATTACTTAAAATTGAAAAGCATATATATAATATTATTTCATGTGCTCATATAGTACAGAATACACAATAGACAAACAGATAGAAACAAACTGCGATCTTCATCTTGATTTTGATCAAGAACATCAAACGGCCACAATGACATGCATCATCATCAATCATATCACTTCTTGAAAGGAATGGCTCTGATTACAACTTGGTGGTAGAGTGCTGCAAGTGCTGCTCCAATGAATGGACCCACCCAGAAAATCCACTGCACAAGCAACCCAATCATCAATTATTTCTGAAATAAAATTCCATCAAGCATACATGTATTTATTAAGGCATTGTTGCATCTACTGTTTTGTGACGAATTTAACTTATTTCACACTCAAAATATATACACTAATTAATTTTCAAATTCCTATCTTATCATGAATTTTTATTATAATCTGACTTAATTATATCCTCAATAATTCAAAGAGTAATACACTCATACTTACATGTTCATCCCAGCCCTGGTCCTCGTTGAAGATGATTGCTGCACCTAGACTACGAGCTGGATTGATACCAGTTCCTGTAATTGGGATTGTAGCCAAATGCACCAAGAACACTGCGAACCCAATTGGCAGAGGTGCCAAAATCTGTCCACATATTTCCACCATCATCAAAATAACTCAATTTTGTAATATAAGAAACGAAAATAGAGATGGAGGACATACAGGAACATGGGAGTCTCTGGCACTACGTTTGGCATCAGTAGCAGAGAAGACAGTGTAAACAAGAACAAAGGTGCCAACAATCTCAGCACCAAGGCCATCACCTTTGGTATAACCAGGGTTCACACTGTTAGCACCACCACCCAACCTTGTATATTCATGGCGAC
>CATIWF010015791.1:0-28264 GCA_949630135.1 Balakata baccata | reverse complement strand
ACCTCTATGAGGCAACAAGGAATGGAGTCAAAGCACAGAATCAGTATCCAAGATATCCTTGAGTACCTCAAGTCTAAGGATACGTGCACCATTGCTATGATGAGAGAATTATTGACATTTGAATGGATAATCCATATGATTGTCTCATAGCAGGTCATCCAATGTACTTGACTACTCGTAGCAAGCATCCACATGTTAACGTTGAACATCTCATGCTCAAAGCTTATTAGATCTACTGCTTGATCTAATCAAGGAATATAACATGTGCTAGTCTATCCGGATTAACAATGTCCTGTCTTGTTAATCCTATGACTAGGGATAATTTAGATACAAACATAATTACACATGATAGGAATCTCATTATCATGATCCCATCATGATTTCCTTCATGCTATGTTTCATGTCATGGACTTTCATTAATCAGTTTAAGATCTATATCAATTTATGTGCAAATGAATACTAATATAATGAAAGAATGCCTTTATGAATGTGTACACTAAGTGCCTGAGGCGATTGCCTTTTGGGCACATCTCTAACAAATAAGGTGTCATGATCTCATGTACAATTCCATGTTATTCACGAAATTCTCCAAATGGTGTTTCTTAATCAACACCATGGTCACTTCTCAAACCTTGATTTTTCTATTGAGTTGATTTTCAACCTCAATTGTGTAGAGTTTAAATTTCTCTGTAGCCTTATCTTTGCTCTTAAGCAAATACACATAACAATATTTTGTGCAATCATCCACAAATGTGATAAAATATTTCTTAAAACCTTTTGTTTGAATAAATTTTAAATCACATACATCACTATGAATTAGATCAGGTGGTTTAGTCTGTCTTTCAACATTTTGAAAAGATGATCTAATTAGTTTTGCCTCAACACAAGTTTCATATTTATGTTTTGAATCAATATAGAAATTAGGTATATGGTCCAAGTTAATTAGCCTTCTTAAGGTATTATGATTAACATGTTCTAGTCTATCATACCATAAATTGGAAGACTCAAGCAAACAAGCAGAAGAGTACTTTCATTCATATGTTTAATAATAGTTACATTGAGCTTAAAAAGCCCACCAAGAGCATATTCTCTACCCACATACATTCCACTCTAGGACAAAATAACTTTGTTTGACTCAAAAACCATTTTAAAACCATGTTTGTTCAATAATGAACCTGACACCAAATTCTTATGAATATTAGGCACAAACATGACATTGTTTAGAGTCAGCTCATTTCTAGAAGTCATCTTTCACACCACTTGTCCTTCACCAAGAACTTTATAAGTGGTTGAATTATCCATAACAATTTTCCTCCACTGTTCGGTTTGAAGCTACAAAATATCTCATGGTCTGGGCAAATTTGCCTTGTGGCACCTGTGTCAATCCACCATTCCTTTAGGTTAGACCCAACCATGTTTACTTCTGATATCATAATAGCAAGATTGATATCAGATACCTGTTGAGTGATACTTTGCAAGAGATTAGCTTTATTGCTTTTCTTCTTCTTTGGAAGTCTACATTCAGAAGTTTTGTGGTCCATCTTGTAACAATTGAAGCACTTACCTAGGAATTTCTTCTAGGAAACTCCGCCTTTTGGTCCAATCTTAGACCCTTTGAATTTCTTCTTCTTGGAATTTGAATTTTTTCCATGTTCAACAATATTCACTATTGCCTTGAAAGAGTTCAACCCCCTTCTTTCAGAGCCTTTCTCGTCTTCCCCAATTTGAAGTCTAACAATTAGCTCCTCTATGTTCATTTTCTTGCACTTGTGGTTAAGGTAATTTTTGAAATCCTTCCAACTAAGGGGCAATTTTTCAATTATAGCAACCACTTGGAACACTTGAAAGGTTTCACTCAAGTTCATTCCTTCAGCATGAATATCATGAAAAATGGCTTGACTTCCACAATTTTAGAATCCACAATTTTATAGTCAAGGAAACATTCCACTATAAACTTTTTGGCACCAGCATCCTCATATTTGTATTTTTAGTCCAATGATGCCCATAAATGTTCAGCTGTCTTAGTTACACTATATACATTTGATAGATAATCATGCAGTCCATTCATGACATAATTCCTACATAAGAAGTCGGAATGATGCCAACTGTCATAGGTCATCCTATTGGACATCTTGCTCATCCTCCTTAAGAGTGGGGGTGTCCTCAATCAAGAACTGTGCAAGGTTCAAGGTGGTTAGGTTAAATAACATCTTTTGCTGCCACATCTTTTAACTCAAGCTATCAAATTTTTTCGGTTTCTCTCCATAATTCATAGGTACTATCATAGGCATAACAAGAGAGACAACCCGAGCACTAAAAGCCGATGACCCTTGGATACCATCTTGAATATTGGTAGCAGTTATCGTGCTCTTTATCTCTAAAAATAGTAATAAAAAATATAAGTTTCAAAAAAACCAAATACCGTGATTAACAAGTTTTTCGAATTTATCTTAAGATTATTAGAAAAATAGTGTATAAATTATTAATCCAATATAAGGTCAAAGCACAATGAAAGACAAAAGGAAGAAATATGAGGCTTGTGTATTGCATAGTATCCATGACACAAATTCACCCCCTACCACTGGTGTTTTGAGATCAACCGGCATTTGTCTCCTAAGATACAATAGATTAAGACAAGAGTTGAACACCACAACAATTGCCAACAATGAATTGAATGTATATCACACTCTATCACGTAAAGAAAAGCAAAGGAGAAGGAGGAGAAGAATACTCATAAAGTTGTGAAAATAGTGTATTTCAAATAGAAGCCAAAAGCCTATATTGTTACCAGAATAGAGGAGATAGGAAAATAATGAGAATTTATTCTCATTCAGGTTACCAATTAAGCCTTGTAACACTTAATTGAACAACCCCATTGATGGTTGTAATATATGTGAAGAAGAAGGTCAAAAGACAAATTTCTAGAAAATCCAATTACACAGTTGTTTCATGCATGGCTAAAATGTATTATGCATGAGCATGCAGCGATATGGACATGTCACAATAATCAACCTACAGTGTGCCACCTTGACATGATCGTGTCACATCGACATGACATTTTTTCTTAGTAAGAAACTTACTTTGACCTTCAATTTATATTAACAAATTCACAATTTTGAGCATATGAATATCATAATTCGTAATCCTCATATCAAGGAACACATATTTGGATCATCCTTCCAAAACCGAGATATAGGAGCCACCCGAATTTCTCTCTAAAAATGGTACTTACTCACAATCTTCCAACAATTAATAAAATAATATTACTTATCAAAGAAAATCTTTCAAATGCTTTTTGATATCATTTTTAACCGCATGTTGTGTTTTGAATTAAAAACAGAAAAAAACATAAGACATATTTCGCCCTATAATTATTTCATTTTGACATTTTATCCTCTAAATTTATTTTCCATTAGCCTACTGTATTTGACTTTTTGCCAATCCTACCACTTGTTAATTTTGTAAAATATAGCATTTGACTTCTCTAATCAATTACAAATGTACTATTAACTCCATAAATGTCACATAATGTTTTCTATTAATCAAAGGGTGATTGCTCTCTATTTTGATCTTGACAATCAAATTAATTATTACTAACATTCTTGTTGAGTGTTGTTTTGATAATGTTTAAAGTTTTAGCACATTTGGTTAAGGTTTCCTCATTGAACAACTCAAGAATTTCATGGAGATGTGTAACTCCCGACCGGGACAAGGAACTCCCGACCGAGACACAAGTCTAGATCGGGAAGTGCCATGTCCAGACCGGGAAACCATTGTCTCTAAATGTCTCAAAGTTCTAGTAGCCAAAGCAGACTGGGAAATGGTATGTCCCGACTGGGACCTGCAGTTTCCAAACCGAGACAAGAATGTCCCGACCGGAACTATAGAGCAGACCAAGCAAACCAAGTGTCCAGCCCTGGAAAATCTATAGGGTGATGACTCAAAGTTCCAGTAGCAAAACCAGACCGGGACATGGGATGTCTTGACCAGGAAACTCAAGTTCCCGACTAGGAATGGCTACGGTCCGAGAGGGACATTCAAAAAGACATGACCATTGAAGAGGAGACACCACCATAATGTGCCATATTATCAGAAAGTCAAAACATTCTTAGTCAAAACAGACTCAGGTCCCAACCGGGAAGGGTAGTCCCGACCGGGACGCATTCAAAGCCTAGAAGACCCAAGTTCATGGTAGTGGCTTCATCGAGCAAGTCCCGACCGGGACACTTGAATAAAAACTAGCCGTTGGAGATTTCAGCCAACCAGAAGCTGCCACGTAATACAATCGGGCATTTCCTAACCGGGACATCATGGTTCCCGACCGGGACACCTCTCTCTGAAGACTGCATTTAATGCACTTGTAAGAGAACGTTAGAAAGAGTTATGGAACCATTTGTAAAGGCTAATTGGTAGGTAATCAGTATAAATACCTAACCAAAAGGCCCTTTAAAAAATAATCGACAACTTAACAAATGCCAAAGCTATTGTAATTTATTTTCTCAAATCCTTTCATTAATTGCTTTTGTATAAGGGTTCAAGTGTTAATCTAAAAACACTTGGGTTGTCTTGTAATTGGGTAATGTGAGCCAAAATACAAGGAATTGGTTGTTGTGTGAGCCACAAAACATAAGGGAAATTTGGGTTAAGTGTTAGCCTTGTTAAAACACCTAGTTGGGAGTGAGCTTGTTAAAACTCCAAAAATTGTAATATAAGTGATTAGATTAGTTAATACCCAATCTAAGTTGGGAAGAGGAGTAGGGTTAGTTAACACCCGAACCTCTATAAAATTCGTGTCTCAATCTTCTCCTTCTCTTTTATTATCTTATGTGTGCAAATTTTTAATTTCCCACCAATTCCCCCCCCCCCCCTTTCTTGGTGATTGTTTGGGCATCAAAATATTTTCCAACGAAAATATATACATACTACATTGATGATTATCAATTTAACAAAGTACATTATACCAATGAATAAAGTACAAACCAAAATACATATAGCAACAAGAAAGCCTCTCACTAATCCAAGGTATCAAAAGTTGACTTTAGACCTATACTAATGATATAATGACATGTCTCTGAAAAATATTGGGTCGAATACCCTTGGTAAATGGATCAACTATCATATCATTTGTACTAATATGCTTTATTTCAATGTCACCCTTCTTTACTAGCTCTTTTAATGTCAAATATTTGACTTCCATATGCTTAGACCCAGTGATATTCTTATTGTTTTTCGCAAACAACACAGCCGGCAAATTATCACAATACAACTTTATGGACCTGTCAATGGAATTGACAATTAACATTTCTATACCATAACATGCTACGAACTCAACTTGCATTGTGGAAGATGATATTAAGGACTGTTTAACACTTTTCCAAGATATAGCTCCACCAGCTAACAAAAAAATGTAAACTGATGTGAATTTTCTATCTTAGAACAGCCATCAAAATTTGAGTCAGTATAACCAACTAAGTCAAGATTTTCAACCTTTCTGCATGTCAAGATGTAATCCTTGGTCCCTTTAAGGTATCTCAAAACTCTTTTAGCCGCAATCTAATGGTCCATTCTAGGATTAGATTGATATCCACTTAGAATACCAACTGCAAATGTAATATCTGGTCTAGTGCTTACTTGAGCATACATCAAGCTTCCTATTGCACTAGCATATGGCACTACTTTCATTGATTCTCTCTCAACTTCATTCTTAGGAGACTGTGCTGGGCTCAATTTTTCACCTTTAGCAATTGGCACATCCCAAGACTTACAATCTTGCATATTGAATCTTTTTAATATCTGCTCAATGTATGCTTTCTGAGAGAGACCTAAAATGTTTTGAGATCTATCCCTATGGATTTCAATTTCAAGGATAAAATATGCTTCTCCAAGGACTTTCATATCAAAATATTTAGACAATAACTGCTTTACCTCATGCAGTGTTCCTAAATCATTGCTTGCAAGTAGTATATCATCAACATACAATATCAGAAAGGTATAGCCCCTCCCACTGATTTTGAGATACGTGCATCTATCAACTTTACTCTCAACAAATCCCAAAGAGATGATCACATCATCAAATTTCAGGTACCATTGTCGTGAGGCTTGTTTCAGGCCATAAATAAACTTTTTAAGTCTATACACTATATGGTCCTTACCATTTACCTAAAAACCTTTTGGTTGTTCCATATAGACCTCTTCATTCAGTTCTCCATTTAGGAATATGGTTTTAACATCCATCTGATGTAGCTCCAGATCAAAATGAGCTATCAGTGCCATGATTACTCTAAATGTATCTTTCGAGGATACAAAAGAAAAAGTTTTATTATAATCAATTCCTCCTCTCTAAGTAAGTCCCTTAGCAACTAATCTGGATTTAAATCTATCAATATTCCTTTTGGAGTTGTTCTTGGTCTTATAGACCCATTTAAAACCGATAGGTCTACAACCTCTGGGTAATTCAACATGCTCCTACAACCCATTACAATCCATTGATTGCATTTCATCTCTCATGGCATCCCACCACAAATCATATTGGAAACTAGAAACAGCTTCTTCAAAAGATGTAGGATCAGTAACATGACTAATGTTATAATCACTCTCACCTATACAGACCACATAATCAAAGGAAATAGTAGGTTTTCTTTCCCTAATTGACCTCCTAAGAAGAACTTGTGCAACTGCATCCTGTGATGATGAAGCCTTATTTAATTGTATAAGCTCGTCCTGAATTGGATCAATCACAGGTGTAGGATCCAACATTACAGGTTGCTTGGGTATAGGAATATGTATAACCTCAATCCGTTTTTCCTATCTTGTGATTTTAAAGTGATCACCCTCATCAGCTACATCAAATTCTAAGAATTTTGCTGTCTGTGATTCCACAATTCTATAACCCCTTTCTCTCTAATAGAATTTGTAACCTTTAGAATGATTTGGATACCCTATAAAATAGCAATGAGCAGACCTAGAATGCAATTTACCCTTAACAAGATTGTAAAGGTGTACCTCTAAAGGACAACCTCAAACTTGAAAATAATTCAAGCTAGGATTCCTACTAATCCACAATTCAAACGGCGTTTTAACCATAGACTTGCTAGGGACTCTATTGAGGATATATAATATCGTTCTCCTAGCCTCACCCTACAAAAATTCTTGGACATTTGACCTTGATATCATGCTCCTTGTCATTTCGTTTAAGGTGCAATTCCCCCTTTCGGCCACTCCATTCTGTTCAGGACTACTCAGTATAGTAAACTGAGCTACTATTCCACAGTCCTCTAAGTATTTGGCAAAAGGACCTTTTACATGTCCTGCAACACTATATTTGCCATAATACTCATCATCTCTATCAAATCTAACAATTTTGATAACTTTTTCCAGCTGTTTCTCAATTTCAGTCTTAAAAATCTTGAATTTATCAAGAGATTTAGACTTTTCTTTAATTAATTACAGATATCCATATCGGGAAAAATCATAAATGAACGTTATGAAATACTTGTTATTGCATATTGTGGGTGAATAAGGTCCGCATATATCTATATGGATTATCTCTAAGAGATCTGAACTCCTAATAGATCCTTTTTCCTTAATCTTAGTTAATTTGCCCCTACAACAGTCGACACATGTTTCTAGGTCACTGAAGTCAAGGGTAGGCATGATATTTTCCTTGATTAGCCTTTCTACCCTTTCCCTAAAAATGTGGCCGAGCTTTTTATGCCACAACATGGAAGACTTATCCTTTATTAGGGGTCTTTTGGCAAAATGTTCAACAATACAGGATGTGAAATAAATCTCATTTGAACTCAAACATACTTGATATAGACCATATGATAAAAAACAATAGCCAACAACTTTTAAATCAAAAGTTATATTTACAACTGCATCTTTAAATATAAAAGCACAACCAATTTTGTTTAACTCAGATACTGATATCAAGTTCTGCCTAAATGATGGTATGTACAAAACATTTTTTAAAAAGATTTCAAAACTAGTGTCTAGATTTGAACAGACACTGCCAACAAAAAGAACTTCTACTGTATCATTGTTGCCAATTGTGAGCACTAACTCTTCTTTATTTGGTTTCCTCTTATTTATGAACCCCTGCAGTATGAATGTAACATGTTTAATCGCTCCACTATCAAGCCACCAAGAACTGGATGTGGCATCAACCAAATTGGATTCACAAAAAATAAGACCAAAAGAGTTACCTACAAGCTCACGCTTTTCTAACCAAGCTTTATATTTCAGACAATCCTGCTTTTTATGACCTTTCTTTTTACAAAAGAAACATTTAAGTTCCCTTTTCATAAAAGCTTTATCAACACTCACAGCACTAGGTCGGGTAGATTCTTTATCAAAACTAGGAGCATTAAGTTTAGCTTTCTTATATTTTCTTTTGCCTTTCCACTGAGGACTTGATACAAGAAGTGCAATACTAACTTAACTTGCCTTTAGCTTATCTTCCTCAACTACACATATGGCAATGAAAGCATTAACTATCCATAGATCCTCCCTTGAGTTGTATACAGTAATAAGCATCCCAAACTCTGGTGGTAGAGTATTGAGAGCTTGATGCACGATACAAGCATGGTGGTAGGGTATTTTATGACCAAATTTATCCCTCTGACTTATCTGTTAGTAGTTGTTTGATAAATGGCTGAAACTATTCTTTATTGGATATACCACATAGCAAGGATCGGTATGCCTTCATGAAATTTTATTTGATTTCATAGGGGATACAAGCTGGTGTTGCGAGAAGGCCGCACTTTTAATCTCCATGATGAGTTTCATGCTCTTGAAGTTTGACGAAATTTAATGTTTGTTATTGTTTTTTGCTAGGAGTTGGCTTTACAATTGTACTTGATATGGTTGTGCGTAATTACTTTTGGACGATGTTAATTATGGCTCTAGATATTTGTTAATTGGTTTTATGGTATTGGACACTATTTTATGGATATGAATCGATCCGTATTTGTTGTTGAAAGTTTCTAGTAATATTTTATTAAATGATGATGTTAAGTGGCATTTATGACACATTGGGCAAGATCGGTCAGAAAGATTAGCAAATACTAATTTTTAAGTTCTATTAAGAACATAGATTTACATGTTTCTGAGCATTGCCTAGCTGGAAAAGCAACAAAATTACCTTTTGGTAAAGTAAACAGAGCTACATTTCCTTTGTAGCTTATCCATTCTGACATTTGTGGCCCAATAAATATGAGAGTAAGATATGGCGCGCGCTATTTCATCGCATTTATAGATGACTTCACTAGATACAGTCACATTTATTTAATTCTCCTATAAGTTTGAAGTATTGGATTGCCTCATACACTATAGTAGATTGGTTAAGAATCAGTTAAATGCAAATATTAAAACATTAAGGACCGATCGAAGACGTGAATATCTATTCGACCGTTTAAAATTTATTATGATGATAAGAATATAACTAGATAGCTAACTATTCCTTTGAGTGATGATAAGAGTATAACTAGATAGCTAACTATTCCTTTGACTCCGTAAATAAATAGCATAGCTAGATAGCTAACTATTCCTTTGACTCCGTAAATAAATAGCATAGCAGAAAAGATGAATAAAACTTTATTAGACATTGTTAGATCAATGATGGAGCAAGCTAATTTGCAAATTTCTTTAGAGGAAATACAATACTGACGACGGCCTACGTACTTAACTGTGGTAAGACAAGAAGCCTGACTTTAGTGATATGCGCCTATGGGGATGCGCTACTTATATCCATAACATTTCTCATCAATATAGGAAACTTGGTCCAAGGGGGAAGATATGTATCTTCATAAAGATACTCAAAATTCTCCAAAGGATAAATATTTTTGGAAAAATTCAAATGGAATAGTAACAAAAATTAAGTCACGAGATGTCATTTTCTTAGAAGAGGACTTTCCTAAAAAAGGTGAGATAAATGGAAATTTGACTATATGAAATGGAAGATCCCGAGTCTAGTAGGAGTGCAAGAATGGTTGTATTAGCTCTGATAGAGCAAGATGATATAGAATATTGTGCTCCTCCTGAAGCAAGTGCGAGTGAAAGTTGTTTGATTGTATTCCTATGGAGCAACATTATGAGCAATCTCAACCTCGATGTAGTAACCGTAAAAGAATTTCTTGTCGTTGATATTAAGATTGATGGGGAAAATTTTATGATTGTTCCTGATAATTAAGAGCCTAAGACAGTAAAATAGGCACTTTCTAGTCCTAAAGCTCCTAAAGTTAAGGAATGAGTTAAAGCTATGAAAGAGGAAATGGATTTGATAAAATCTAATTGAGTTTGGGATTTGGTTGATTTATCGCCTAGTTGTAAGACCATTGGGAACAAATGGTTTCTTAAAAATTAAACGTAAGGTGAAAGGGACAATTAAAAGATACAAAGCTTTGATTAGTAGCCAAGGGCTACACATAATAAGAGAGAATTGACTATGAAGATACATTCTTGCATGTTGTCAGGTTTGCGACTATTCGCCTCATTCTAGCTATTGTGGCATGGATGAACTTAGAATTATACCAAATTGATGTTAAGACTATTTTTACGAAAATGGAGAACTAGATCAACCTTTAAGCTTTGAGCTAGAAGGATAAGAGCGCAAAGTTTGCAGACTCAAAGATTCATTTATGGTCTTAAGCAACTGTTAATATAATGGAATCTAAAATTTCATCAAGCCATGTTAAAGGATGGTTCACGATGATGGAGGAAGACCATTGCATGTATATTAAACGTTCAAACAGTGGTTTTATGATTATGTCCTTGTATATCGATGACATATTGATAGTTGGAAATGATAAGTTAATAAATGTTACCAATGAATGGTTATCATCGAACTTTGAATAGAAAGACAAGTGTGAAGCTAGCTATGTACTTGGTGTTAAGATCCTTAGAGATCGCTAGAAAAGACTTCTGAGTTTATCTCAGGAGACTTACATTAAGAAAATATTAGAGTGTTACCATATGCATGATTGCAAGCCGATGGATACCCTAAAGGAATCTAAGGCTTAAGTCTTGATACGTGTCCCAAGACATCTAATGAAAACGAACTAATGTCTAAAGTACAATTTCTTTAGCGCTGTTGGTAGTTTAATGTATGCAGTCTGTGCACGCATTTAGACATTTGCTACGCCTTTAGAGTAGTGAGCAAATTTCGATCTAATCCAGGTTTGAAACACTGGATGGCAGTCTAAAGGTTATTGAGATATCTAAGAAGAATTTCAGACTATGTTCTATGGTACCGAATGAAGGATTTGCAATAAGTTGGTAATACAGATGTTGATTGGGAAAGTGATCTTAATTAGCATAAATCGACTTTTGGATATGCATTCTTGTTAAATAATTATATAATTTCATAGAGTAGCAAGGACAATATTGTATAGCATTATCAAGAGTGGAAGGTAAATATGTGGCATGCTCCTCAGCTATACAAGAGACAGAGACAGTTTAGTAGAAAAGGTTTTTTACAGCATATAAAATTGTTTAAGTCAGCATCTGACAATTTATTGTGACAATATAGTTGTATTAACATGTGTTAAGTATCCGAAATATCGTTAAAAGACCAAACATATCCAGATTAGATATTGCTGTGTTAGAGACTTGATCATATAGAAGGAAGTGGTCTTGAAATACATTCCTACGAGTGAAATGGTAGGAGATCCATTTACCAATCTAATAGATAGGGATGCATTTGTTAGACATGTGAGATCCCTGGCCTTATGTACAATATAGTCGACTTGCATATGTTGACATACCGATTGTATTTTACTTATAATGATGTGGAGTGCATTTCTCATGATTTGTTAGTTTTATAGTTATTTCTATTATATGAATATGTTGGAAATGCCAATCAGCACAATTCGATGAAGTACGTCGATAGACTAGATTGACTCTCTCACATGAGTAATTGCTTCTAGCACTGTAGAACAAGTAGAGATGAGACCAAGTTTGGGTGATTAAGATGTAGTGGGAGTTGTTTTGGTCATATAACTGAATAAAAAGTTGCCTTGATGATGATCAAGATGAGATTCTTCGTACATAAGAATTGACATAAATGATTTTCTCATCATTCATTGTCTATTAAAAGGAAGTTGAGTGTAAACTTGTTGTTTGACATTGTTGAATATGCAGAGAAAAGTATTAGGTTTGGCACTTTAAGAGTGATAAGACTAAGACTCATATGGTGTTATCTATATTATGATCAAGAGTAAGACATACACTTATATATCTTTGATAAGAAAAAAGTTGCTCCACCATAGCATGCATTTCATACTGCATGTGCTAGATGACCTACTAGGAAGCGAAAGAATGAATCTCTGCTTCTTTGCTATGTGAGTCCTACAAATTCTAAATAAGGATTTCAATTCTTATTATCCTTTGTGACTTTTGACTATATCATGGCGTGATGAATTAATGTTGGCTATCTTGGGATGTATCCTATGGTCATGGAATGATTCAACTTAATAGAACATTTCTAGAAAAACGAGTTAATTCGGATCCGATTGGTATGAGGATGAAAGAAAAAGTATTTTTGCTTATACACTTATTGTTTGTATTCATCGATTGGGATTATTTCGCTTAATAAAACTTGAAATAACTTAGAGTACAAATTAATTGAAAGAGTGATTTAAGTATGAATCCTTGAGGGATTGAATGATACTCCATCATGTGTATTAAGAAAAATACTTGGGGTAAATAAGCACATTGTCAAGAGTAATTACATCATTGGATTGATGTCTCATATGTGGCCTATGATTAGGTTTGTATTGGAGTTTTCACCATTTTGTATGCTTTGAATCGCACGGTCCGTTCACTTGTATGAAATGATTCTCTATTTGAAATTGAGATTTTAGAATGATGTTCTGGAATGAACCAAACTCACTATGGATGAGTGAGAGATGTTGGGTTATGGGTTTGGGCCGCCCATATGGGCTTGACCCAGTCCAAGGTCCAAATTGAATTATTATAAAGAAATGAAGTTATTTTTTAAAAAATAACTACTCCATTAGAAGTTACAGAACGTAACTTCCATATCTCCCTCTCTCTGATATTTTTCTGGTAATTTTCTTCTCTTTCAAGTTCATATAAGAGGATTAATGATGTTCGTGCCGTGGATTATGCTCCGAATTCTAGTAACTAGCATTTCTGAAGCATTGAATGTACGAAATTCATGCTTCAACAAGTAAGTTTTCACTATCAATCTCAATTTACAATAATAATTGATAATATTAAATAATATTCATATATACTTATAAATAGACATATTTAATAAGTATTTATAAGTAATAATTTGTGTATAAGTTATATATAATCAAATATTAATTAAATAACATCATATTAAAATAAATATTTAAATAATTATAATTGTAATTGTAACATACAAAACATGTAAATATTGTAACATACATATAATGTAATTTCAATTAACAAATAACTTAATAAATTTCATTCAATTATTTCAATTATAATTTATTAGGTCTAATTACATATATTTAAGACATATTGATAAACACTTTAATAAAATTACATTTAGATTATGGAATATGAGAATCACATAGTATAATACACATTGATATTATGAGTCAAATGAATAGTAATTGCCCTATAATATCCATGGAAAGAAAAAAAATTATTATCTACAAATAATTGTTCTCTAATCACATAAACATATTATAAGCACATAAACAAAAATCAAACATTATACATATAAATATATTAACAACATAAATATGACATAAATATGGCATAAAATATATGATACATAAATACAGAAAAATAAATAGAAAAGTTTATTATATATAAAATCTTTTATGATCATAGACATAAAACATAATTGAATTTGAAGACAAACAAGAAACTATTTTTACATGTAATAATTTATCAAGTTTATTCATCATTGCCAATTGTGATAGATAAAAATCATGGATAAAACCTACCTATCAAGGTTATTCACCACTGTCAATTGTAATAAATAAAAATTATAGATAAAATTTACCTTATTGCCTTGTGAAGAAAATTCGTATTGATAACGTGTTATAAAAATAGACTAAATAAAATATGTGATGAAATAAATTAGAGAGAAGAAACAAGAAAAATGAGATAACGAAGATAGTATTTTACTTGTACCTTATTCTTTCAACATACATCTATTTATAAACTTACAAGAGTGTATGAGTTACAAGATTTAATTGAGAAATTAAATCACAATAAATCACACAATTAAAATAGAAAATTAAAGAGTGAGAGGTCATTAATAAAATGAAGCATTTGAGAGTTATAAACATCCATTCAATAATAATATTTACAATGGGTACATTTGCAATATATAATGTACTTGTTTTATATATTTGAGTTATATGATTTTTAACAAATTTTCAGTTAATTGTTTTAAGAAATGAATTATCAGGATTAATTGTTTATTATTATTACATATATTTTATTATAATAAAAATGTCATATTGAAATATAAAATAATATATGTTAGGTATATGTGAAATATATGACAAAGATGTATTGTATGAATAAATAAATAAATATAAAAATATTTCATTAAAATGAGATATAAATAAAATTTATATATAATATCCCAATAATATCATTAATAATGTATATATTTAGTATGTAAGAGAGATAATTTTTTCTTAATAAAAGTAAATTTTGATTATGCATGAAAAATAAAAATAATTATAAAATAAGTTTAAAGAAGGAAATTATTTTGTGTTAATTTGTGATGATGTAAACTTGTACTAAAAAAAATTATAATTATGTAAACCAACTAAAGATTATGTTATCATATGACTTTAATGATTGGAATAATAAGGTTAGAGTTCTATATCACGTATAAGGATTTTTTTTTTTTTTGTGAATGAGAAAATGAAAATAATTGATGCAATTAAAAATTCTTATATTAATATGAAAGTTATAAATATTGTGGATGGTAATATATCAAAAACAATTTTGGGAAATCTAATATGCTGAAAACTTCAGTAATTTTTGAATTTTGATATAAAAAATGTCATAGTATAAAAAGAAAGTATCTATTGTGTCCAAATCCCATCATCATTCCATTTCAGAGGACTGGATTTGAGATTAAAATTGCTCATTGAAGGCCCAATGCCGACTAAATTATCCCATAATGCTGAGATGACACATAGTACAATTAACTAAAGTTTTCTATCAAATTGCTATATATTAGAGTACTAGAAAATTTTATTTTATAGATTTTAATGATAGAGCCAACATACCACTGTATCTGTGGCCAATATGACATTTTAATGCTAGTTGGCATATTAACTTGACATTTTATTCTTTAATTGCACAGCTATCGAATGAAGAGGACGTGAATTGAAAATAAAATCAAACATTAATGTTTGGACAGATAATATAAACTGAAAATCTCCATTAATATTTTAAAAAAAAACTAATAATACTATGAAATAGTAATAGATTAAAGAAAAGTTTACTATTTACCTTCTAAGATTTAACATGTTACATTAGCAATGTTTTTTAAATTTAAAAACTATACAATTTATCGTATCTGTTTTATTATATAATTCTAATACGTTATTTTATTATATTTTCTATAATAAAGATATTATATTATAGTAAAATACCAAATAAACAATTATTGTTTATCATTTGAAGTTTAACCAACTGTCATATTATCTTACAAATTTAATATATCGTGGTAATATATCATGAAATTTGATATATTGTATTAGTTTTCTAATAATAAATATTTTAAAATTTAACATAATAACTGTATAGTTTAACGATATAAAATAAATAAAAAAAGTAAATATTATAATTTTTAAATTTAAAAAAATATTAATATATTATATAATAATTTTCCCAAAATTAAAACTCCCTGCAAAAAGGCTAAATTTTAAGCAGCTACGGATGGTTTTTGTCTTGTGAAAACTGCAACATTTAGCAAAGGTCATACCTGCGAGTGGGAACTAATTGTGGGGAACATCATAATGAAAAGACAGAAAGTGAGAACTTCAGAAAGAAGTGCGTTTTTACCTTTCCCATAGCGTATTGTTTAACACTGATTGCATAAAAATGATACTTTCTACTCCCTCTTCTCCATGTTTCTACCCGTGAAACCCAACTTACCAAGTTTTTTCCTATTCCTTAGGGGAAGTATCCACCGCTGAGCTAATTATCCTCTCTTTCATGTGACTGAGGAAGCTTTTCTTGAATTAATCAACTTCTACTTATGCAGGGTGGGTAGCTTAAATTCCTCATTTTTTCTGTAATTATTTCCTCTGATAATATTCTTCCTTTAAGTTTGAGGAGAATGTTTATTCCTCTAGATACCAATTATTTGCTTCTCCTTTATCTTTATTTTTGGGTATTTATTGATTTAACAATATGATGTTTTGGAACTTTCAAAAAAAAAAAAAAAACTATATGATGTTTTGGAAAATAAAGTTTGTATTTTTAGGACTTTTTTTTTTTTCAGTTTTGCGTCCTGCTTTGGACATGGATGAACTGCCTTTTCATTTTTCGCCCTTTCCTTTTTATTGCTATTACAGAATTCTGTTTGATGCTTGTCGTAGCGTCCGCTATATCTTCTTACTAAAGATGCTACTATTATTTTAGTACAAGTTGCTTATGTAAAGTTTGTATTTTTAGTGGGACAAATAGTTTTTTAGTTTAAGGTTCGTGCTTTAGACATGGATGAGCTGCCTTTTCATATTTCCCCTTCCCTTTTTGCTGTTATTATCGAATTGATGCTTGTCTTAGTGTCTGCTACATCTTCTTACTAAAGACACTGTTATTATATTATACCTCTGATTTCTTATTCAAATTTTGCTATTCTATAGATTTCGTATTGATTCTTTTGTTTTGGGAGTTAGGTAGTAAAATTCATCAATTTAGAAAATACCATGAACCTGGTCTGGTGCGTGTTCTTCCTTTTCTGCTTCAGTCCATCTACCTTTGGAGCTGCAGCTTCAAACCTTGGTGTTGTTAATGTTGGAGCTATTTTCACGTTTGGCACTATAAATGGAAATGTTTCAAGGATTGCCATCAAGGCTGCTGAGGATGACATAAATTCTGATCCCAACATTCTTGGAGGAAGGAAGTTGTTTATAACCATGCATGATTCCAACTTCAGTGGATTTCTGGGTATAATTGGTGGTATGCTTTCTTTCTTTATGCTTTTTATCTCTTGTTTTTCAATTTTTATTTGTATTTTACTTGGATGCGTCATTGTAATTTTACTTCAGCAACAAGATTATTTTCCCTGTGAAATACTAGAACTTGGAATTTTATTTCTTAATTGATCACAGCATTGCAGTTTATGGAGACTGATACAGTAGCTATTATTGGTCCACAAAATGCTGTTATGGCTCATGTACTCTCTCATCTTGCAAATGAGCTCCATGTTCCATTATTATCCTTTACAGCTCTAGATCCCACCTTATCGCCTCTCCAATATCCCTACTTTGTGCAAACGGCTCCTAATGATCTGTTTCAGATGACTGCTATTGCGGAGATGATTAGCTATTATGGTTGGGCTGAGGTTATTGCTGTATATAGTGATGATGATCAGAGTAGAAATGGCATAACTGCATTAGGTGATAAACTTGCTGAGAGACGTTGCAGAATTTCCTATAAAGCAGCACTTCCTCCAGATCCAACTGCAAACCGAATTGATGTTGAAGATGAATTGATTAAGATTCTAAGAATGGAATCAAGAGTAATTGTGTTACATACTTTCTCCAAAACAGGTCTCTTGGTTTTCGATGTGGCTCAGAGTCTTCAGATGATGGAGAATGGGTTTGTTTGGATAGCAACTACGTGGCTATCCACTGTCATAGATTCAAATTCATCTCTTTCTTCAAAAAATGCAAGCTTTATTCAGGGAGTTCTCACACTTCGTCCTCACATTCCGGACTCAAAAAGAAGAAGGGATTTCAAGTCAAGGTGGAACAAGCTAAGCAATTGTTCTATCGGGTTGAACCCCTATGGTTTATATGCTTATGACACTGTCTGGATGATTGCTCATGCCATGAAATTGTTTTTTGATCAAGGCAACAACATTTCATTTTCCAATGATTCAAAATTAAGTGGTTTAGGAGGTGGGACTTTGAATCTTGCAGCATTAAGCATTTTTGATGGAGGAAACAAGTTGCTCAAAAATATATTGCAGACCAATATGACAGGTCTGACAGGACCTGTTCGATTTAATTCAGACCGCTCTCCTTTACATCCTTCGTTTGATATCATTAATGTGATTGAAAATGGGTATCAGCAGATTGGGTACTGGTCTAACTATTCGGGGCTATCTGTTGTGCCCCCAGAAACCCTTTATGGGAAACCACCTAACCGTTCAAGTTCCAACCAACACTTATTCAAAGTTGTATGGCCTGGAGGAGTAACAGCTAAGCCTCGAGGATGGGTGTTTCCAGACAATGGAAGGCAATTAAGAATTGGAATTCCAAACCGTGTTAGTTATCAGGATTTTGTCTCAACAGTCAATGATACTGATGTAGTCAAAGGATACTGCATAGATGTATTCCTAGCTGCCATAAAACTTCTTCCTTATGCAGTTCCATACAAGTTCATTCCGTTTGGAGATGGTCATAAGAATCCAAGTTACTCTGAGCTTGTAAATCAGATCACGTTAGGTGTGAGTATAGGAATCATCATAGAAAAAGATATCAACAGATTTTGATAGGGAACATAAGAAGGATATTTCATCTGCTAAATTTGTGCATTATTTATGCAGGTCTTTGATGGTGCCATTGGAGACATTGCGATTGTCACTAACCGAACAAGAGTCGTGGATTTTACCCAGCCATACATAGAATCAGGTCTAGTGGTGGTGGCTCCAGTCAAGAAACAGAATTCAAATGAATGGGCATTCTTGCGACCATTTACTCCCTTGATGTGGGCTGTTACAGGAGTTTTTTTCCTTGTTGTGGGTGCTGTTGTATGGATCCTGGAGCACAGAATTAATGATGAGTTCAGGGGGCCGCCTAAGAAGCAAGTTGTCACAATTCTCTGGTGCGTTGATAAATTAGACGATGCTACCTTTATTTTTCTTTAAATATATTTTTTAATCGTTGATTAGAGGATAAACTGGCTTCACAGCATTTCAGAGTTTGTCTTGTGTTTAATTATATAAACCACTTCATATTTAAAAAAAAATGAAGCATATAAGAGAAGGTACTAATTATATCTTACAATGCCATTGATATTGCAGTGTCTTGCACAAATTTTCTGCTTCTTTTCTCATATCTTCAAAAGTCCAACTTGATTATGGTTTTCCAATGATAAAAACAAGCTCATATCATATTGAGTTTTTCTAGATTTTCCTTAATTAAAAAAAATGCTGTTTAGGTATTTTTCGTTGTAAGAAAAAAAAAAAAGAATCAAGTTCTTGTTGGAGTTGAGACACTACTTCTGGTACAGCTTAAGATTTTTTAAAGTTGATATTCATTCTTCAAAGAAAATGAAAGATTTCAAGAATATTTCTGATAGGACTTGAACAAATCCTGAACCTACTAAAACATTGACACGGGAAAACAAAGTTACTACTTTTCTCTGGAATAGTCAGAACAGAACATAAGTAAATTATTACGAAAATAATTAACACTAAGTAAGAAATTTTGATTCTTACTTTTGTCTATGTCAAGATATTCTTACAGTCATGTCAATACCTGGGCTTTTGTGCTCTCAAATGAGCATGTGTATATGCTAGATTTTTTTTTTTTTTTTGTGAGTTGTATCACCTTAATCCTAAGCCTTTAAAGTTCCCAAGCTTGTGTCCATATGAAACTTATGTATGAAGTAAAGGCTATGGATCATAACTCCTTCATAGTTTTGTCCCTGCTGCAAAATGTATTAGGGTTCTTTATCCTCCATACCTCATTGTTGGAAAAATTAAACAAAAATGGGTACTCATTTTATTCATTTAAGTTGAACATATATATAGAGCAAAAAGTAACAAAATATCCCATATATCAAGGATGGTTACAATTAAAATTTAAATTTAAACTAAGAAAATATTCAGATTTATTCAAATTTCTATTAATTCAAATAAAAACTAAAATTCATAATTATTTGAAAATTATTTCCATAATATTTTTTTGAATATTCCACCTAGATGCCATAATTTCAACATTCCTTAGCATTGAGGTAGTAAATACCAAGTTTTTCTTCTTTTCTACAATACAATCTTGAAAATGATCTTCTCATAAAATAGAATCATTTCTTGGTCTTCTTAAAGCTCCTCCTTGAAAGCAATTTTTGCAGTTTAATGACTTGTAGGTCTATTGTTTCATGCTTGTTGACTTTTTGAAATTTTGGTTCATAATTTAAAGACTTGTTAGTCCTTTAAAATTTTTTGTTTACAATTTTGGGACTCACTGGTTTTTGAAAAATTTTTTTGTTTAAAAGTCAGAGATTTGCTCGATTTTGAAATTGCATTTACAGTTTAGAGACTAGCTGGTCTTTTGAAAATGTTTTTCAAGTTTTTGAAAATTGAAAATATTACAAATCTTTGGAAAATTGAAAATATGTTACAAGTTTTTGAAAAACATTTTACAGTTTAGTGACATGTAGGTCTGTTGAAAATATTTTAGCAATTTAGTGACTTACAGGTCTTGTGGAAAACTTTTTTTTCAAATTTTGAAAAAAAATTTGCAGTTTAAAGACATGCTTAAATCATATTTAAAAACTTTAAAAACACAGACGCTATAAGACTAATGTTGTTTATTTTTTAAGAGAAAAAAGGAAGAGAGGAAAGGAAGAACAAAAGGAAGGAATGAAATACTCAAATCCTTAATTAATCAACAAAATTACATCAACTTATATAGAAAAACTAAAGACCAAATCACTGAGATTAAAGTCCTGAAATTATGGAGAATCAAATCAAATTACTAAGATCATGGAGCTACAAATCATGTCATGATCACAATTAATCAAAATCTAATATCTCTAAATAAGGAATTAAATAACATAAAATCTTCAACCCAACAAATTGATCTGTGACAGATTACACTGAGGAGCACAACAGCATCACACTGAGGAGCAGCTTTGAGTGTCCCTTGGGTTGACAGATCCAAAACACATCTTTCCAACACTCCTTGTTTTGGGAGCTGAAAATATGAAAACACTTCTTTCCAACACTCCTTGTTTGGGGTCTTGGAATACAAAGCTTAACTTTTGACTTCTTTGTCCTTTTCTCTTTGTAAGCCTTCAATTGAACTATTGTAGGGTTAGCTGGAAGCGCAGAAATTTTATAATATGTCTCCAGACACACTGACTACATCTGGGATTCAGACTCCATGAATAGACATTCCTCTTCATCAACTCTCCAAAATTCTTGAAACATTGTAGGACTAGCTGGAAGCGTAGGATTTTCATAATCCTCTTCATCGGTTTTTCAGAGGTCTAGGGCCTCCAAATAAGTCTCAAGGCATACTCCTCACATTTGGGATTCAGACTTCATGGATAGACAGGTCCCTCAAGAAGATGGTTATGATACCAATTGTTATTTTTTAAGAGAAAAATGGAAGAGAGAAAAGAAAGAACAAAATGAAGAAATGAAATACTCAAATCCTTAAATAATCAACAAAATTACATAAACTTATATAGAAAAACTAAAGACCAAATCACTAAGATTAAAGTCCTGAAATTATGGAGAATCAAATCAAATTACTAAGATTATGGAGCTACAAATCATGCCATGATCATAATTAATCAAAATCTAATCTCTCTAAATAAGAAATTAAATAACATAAAATCTCCATCCCAACAAATTAATCTGTGATAGATTACATTGAGGAGCACAGCAGCATCACACTGAGGAGCAGCATAGCACCAATAGCTTTGCACGTGTCTCTTGGGTTGATAGGGCCAAAACATATCTTTCCAACAACTAACTATAGCTCTAATACTACTGTCGGAAAAATTTAACAAAAATGAAGTAGAAACATAATATAGAAATGGGGAAGAAACTACTCATTTTATTCATTGAAGTTGAACATATATATAGAGTAAAATGTAACAAAATATCACATTAATCAAGGATGGTTACAATCAAAATTTAAATTTAAACTAAGAAAATATTCATAGATTTATTCAGATTTCTATTAATTCAAATAAAAACTAAAATTCAAAATTATTTGAAAATTATTTCCATAGCATTTTTTTTGAATATTTCGCCTAGATGCCATAATTTCAACACTCATTCATGTGTGGACCACAGTGGCAAGGAGGAAAAGGGATGAGATTTATATTCTATAAATTTTTACCTCATTCGTATCCATTTTCCTCTTTGTCATTGTGGTCTGCACGTTATGATTGAATTTATATTTAATATGGACAACCAATATCCAACCTTGGTCTTCCCCTAACATAAAACTGATAAGCAATTTGCTAAAGAGCTTCACTAAAGGCAACTGATTTTATCTCATTCTGTATGGTTACAAGGTATTTTTTTTTAAAAAATTCGAGACATATCTAGTCTAAATTTTGTAAATTTTCTGTTCCTTCCTTTTGTGGCTTCTCCCATTTTTAACTCCATAAATGACTGTTTTGTTTCACACTTTTCTCCTTGCAGGTTTAGCTTCTCAACCATGTTTTTCGCTCATAGTAAGTTCTTTTTGCATTTTGACATTCCATACTGTATTTTATTCAGGAAATTATCATAACTCATGTCAATTAACCTTATTCCGTATTTCCTTGAATTTTCAGGAGAAAATACAGTAAGTACGCTTGGTCGTATGGTGTTGATTATCTGGCTTTTTGTTGTTTTGATTATCAATTCAAGCTACACTGCAAGTCTGACATCAATCCTTACATTCCAACAATTATCCTCACCAATTAAAAGTATCGATACCTTGGTAACTTCCACTGAACGTATTGGATACCAAGTTGGGTCCTTTGCAGAAAACTATCTGAATGAGGAACTCAATGTTGCTAAAAGTAGACTTGTTCCTCTTGGCTCACCAGAAGAATATGCAAGTGCCCTAGCAAATGGAACTGTTGCTGCTGTGGTTGATGAACGACCTTATGTCGATCTCTTCCTCCCTGAGTATTGTAAATTCTCAATTAGAGGCCAAGAGTTTACCAGAAGTGGATGGGGATTTGTGAGTATCTCAATATATAACTATTTTATTTCATTTTAAAACCTTTTTTTTAATATTCTTTGCTCAAATGAGTTAATTGGCTACTACTATTTTCAAATCATAAGAGTGCAAGGGAGGCCTCAACGAAAAGAATAATTTTGATGGCGGCAACTATTATGGAACTTAGCAGGATGCTACACGAACTAGCAGATAATCTTAGTGTAGGTCCAGACCTCAGGAAAAGACAATGGACAATATATATATATATATATATATATATATATATATATATATATATATATATATATATCAGACCTAAAGCTCATTCTGTAGTATTTTTTCATGCTTCAACGTTTCTAGTGAATTGAGTATTGAAGCAAACGACTGGTAAAATGTTAAATTTGTAGACTTGAAGAGAAGCTAATGGTTAAGCATAATAGACTGAAACAAGTATACGATTGAACTTTGCCACAGGTAATTGGGTGCCAATAATGGAACATCACTATTCACTTAAATGGTCAGTTATGACGATATTGCAAAACGTGGTTGTCCTTGCTATGTCTCCACTAAGTTTACTTCCCAAAATCCGTTATTTCATTGTCTTTATTACTATATTTCTTGAAATGACATGCTCTTCTATAATATTCGAGTCTTAATGTGACTTAAATTCTGCAGGCATTTCCAAGAGATTCTCCTTTAGCCATTGATATGTCAACTGCCATTCTCACTCTCTCTGAGAATGGTGATCTTCAAAAAATTCATGACAAGTGGCTAAAGAAACAAATCTGCAGTTCACAGAGCTCTGAGTCAGGGTCGGAACAGCTCCATTTACAAAGCTTCTGGGGGCTTTTTCTCATCTGTGGAATTGCATGTTTTATTGCTCTCTTTATCTACTTCTGCATGATGTTCCGTCAGTTCAGCCAGTACATTCCTGAAGATTCAGCAGATCCTTCTGTCCACAGCACATCTCGCTCTCGGCGGATTCAAACATTCCTATCATTTGCTGATGACAAGGTAGATGAATGGAAGAGTAAGTCAAAGCGAAAACGTGGAGAGGAATTATCAAATGTTTATGCAATGGGTGATGAATCAGTTAATGGAAGTGAGAGAATCCAAAGGTACATTTCTCGAGAGAGAGAGAATAGTGAAGTTTGGCTTCATTAACCGGTATGCTCGTATCTGATTATATCACAGATTTCTCCAGTTAGCTGTTTTAGCTTCCTTGTTTACTGAATTGCAGCTCACAAATATATTGTAGTATGTAAAATATCTCTTACAGCTAATGTAACTGTAGATGCCTCAACTTATCTAAAATAGAAGCATTTTAGTGATTCATGCGCAACCGTGAAAACCAGCTCTATTTTCATCTATTTCCTGCTGATGTAGTAATATTCTTGTATGATCTTTTATTGGCATCTTATTGATCAGAGTTGCCATTGATGATTCCTGTAATGTTGAACTTCAAAATGCATTTGATGTTTATATTCAAGACAATACAATCAATCAACCCTAACATGTGCAGGTCGAATAGGAGCCATTTGTTTCCAGAATGAAATGAAAAACTTTGAATGTCAAGCAAAACACCAAAACCAACAGTGACAAACCAATATACACATTTTCTTTCTACAAAAGTATAAATTCCTGTTTGCCAGTATCTAAGAGAAAACCCAAATGAAACAACAATGAGAAATAAAATGGAGAAAAAAATGAAAAAAAGAAAGAAAATTCCAAAACTTAGCAGTTTCTCCTCGGTAGATGTCCAATATCAGTTGTTCTTGATAGCAGCTGCCTGCTTTGCCCCAACAGAGAAGAACTCAGTTATGACTTCAAGGGGCATGCCTTTGGTTTCTGGAACTTTCAAGTACACAAATGTCAACGATATGACGCAAACGATTGCATACAACCCAAAAACACCAGCAAGACCAATTGATTTAAGCATAACTGGGAGTGTGTAGGTGACAATGATGTCCCCAATCCAAAATGTTAAGGCACACATGGCAATGCAGAGACCACGAACACGAGTGGGAAAGATCTCTGCGCAGAGTATATTAGGAATTGGCCCAAATGCCATGACAAAGCAACAGAAGTAGACTATAACGCTGATGGTTGAGATAGATGCATTCACAACACTGCCTAGATTCACTGCACTTCCGAGGACAAGGATGACGAGAGAGACAATCAAGACAGGGATCGTGCAAAGTAACAAACTCCTGCAAGCAAGACAAATGATTTAAGATTTAGTACTGAAAGGACATGCGGGACCAAAGTAAAATGGCTGTGAATCCCCATTTAAACTGCAAGAATAAATTGACTTTGACAGCGAAGATAATCCCTCACCTGGCACAGCAGAAGATTTGGTTTTACACACCCACACAAATATCACATGTACATGAATATGTCAGGCACTAAAAAAAGATTGTGAAGATTTGAAAATCCCATGCATAGCAGCAGATTATGTTTTACTCAAATACAACTACACGTAGACGAGCATGTGTGTTTGTAAGCATGTGCGTGAGCATCACACAAAGTGGATAATATGAAACCAAAATTTTCTTGTAGTTGGCACTAACTTTAATGAAGTTTCCAGCCTATCATGTTTTGAGTTTGAACAACTTGCTAACTAGATTTCCAAGAACCACTTTATTATATACCACTAGAACAAATGAACTAGAAAGGTCTAGAAACTCCTCTAGAAAGTTTCCACAGATAAAGAAGGAATCCCACAGATTATATCCAAGTGTTACACAATTTTATCTCATACACTACAACTTTTAAAAAAAGGATACAATATCAAAAGCTTAAACAAATAAAAGAAGCATTTAGAAAGAAAAAATAAACAAAAACAATATTGCCAAAACACATTTTTTAATAGTCCTCCCTCAAAGAATTGCATTGGCAGTTCATAAGGAATGAATCATAGTGGTCTCACAACCAAGTCTTGACAACCCCTAGTTCATTAGATAATATAAATTGAAGGGAAAAAACATCAAAGGATTAAAAAATTCATCAAACAAGAAAGGAATTGATTCTGCAACTCTACATTGGCAAAACACATTTATGCAGCTTTTGCCAAAAAATTGCAGCGGCAATACAATTACATTTTTATAAATCAGATTGATCACTTCTTCACGTACTAGGTCAGAACCACCTCTTAGGGTGTATCCTCTGACAAATCCATTTCAAACACCAAATTCTTTTGATTGACAATAAGGAATGAAGGAATTGTACTTAATTAAATGTTCAATTGAGAACATACAACTCTCAATCATTACTTACCCACCTAAAGCATTGGCAAATTCATTTTAATCACCATGTTATTAATTATTAATAAGGAACGTCAGGTAAAGGAATTCAACTTGGTCAATTGTTCAGATTGTTAATGTACAACTCTCAATTAATACTTATCCAACTCAAAATTAATGCCATTGCATCAGTTCTGTCTATTTGTATGTGTAGATGTGTACCGATGAAAGTACCTAGGATAATTAATATCACTATTAAAAAAGAGCACAAATACAAGCCATTGATAATAATGCTGACTGATGTCACCACACGTCTGAAAAAATGAATTAGCAATGATAGGAAGCAATACTACCCAATAAAACCTGCCTGACTTGCTTTACTAACAAGACTGAAACATGAACTTGACAAAGACAACAAAAGCGAGAGAGAGAGAGAGAGAGAGAGAAGAACAGCAAAGAGAATGATTCTGTGTTCATTTCAGGTCAATACCTGAGCTAAGCATAGATAAGAACGCCCATAAATGAATATCATCTGATAAATACAAACATTTTTTGGCATATTAAAGGATGGTGATAATACTCGGAGAACATTTTTAGGCGAAAAAAGGATGTCAAATACCTTCTTCCAGATATATCCATGAGCCTCATGGCAACAGCTATACAGGGGAGCATTAACAATGTTGTTATTGCACTAATAAGCAGAGATGCAGAAGCTGAACTAATGCCCATGTTTGAAAGAAGAATCCCAACACCAGCCTGCTCAAGAATTTGAGGAGTGTAGTAGAGAACCCCATTTATGCCGGAGAACTGCACCATGTGTACATAAATTTTTAAGAAGCAAGTTCTTAAAACATATAAAGAATCTTGAAATGTTATCCTTATCTAATTAAAAAAAAACATATTGTAACGCCCATAAAGTTGGGCCCAGACGTAATGTGGAACATGAGCAATATTATAGTAATTAAAAGTAAGGATATAAAAGGGATCAATTTTGGCCTATATTGAGGTAATATGGGTAGAACAGAATCGCGCTTGTGATTCAAGGATCACGCTTGCGAAATAAATCGCGCTCACAATTCCAAAGGCGCGCTCGCGATTCTGGTCGGGATAGTTACCCTCCCCCCCCCGCCCCCCCACACACACACACACACACAAGAGCATGACCAAAGAACAGTTTCTTCACCCTCCATTGATTAAACACCATAAAAACACATTTGAGAGAATCAAAAAGGTTTAATCAAGGGCTTTTGGGTGCTCTTGCAACATTCTCGACCATCCATACATGCATTATCACATGCATTTCATTTGGACATATTTATTTTATAAATATCTGTCACACGAAACACATGCATACGTAGGAATTTTGGCATGAACGTATTCACGAGATAGACTTGACATGGGTCGGTTTATCGCAATAGGACCAAGTCGTACGTGTCTAGCTATGATTTAAATAAGGACACAATATATTGAAAATGAAATTAAATAAATGATTACATTTGAAATAAAGGAAAATTTAGCATAGTTAAAATTAAAGTAGACAAATTGACTAGATAGTATTTTTGGCACTAAGTACTTGTAATTACATAGAGAAAATAATAATAATAATAATAATTAATTAATTTAACTAATTATTATTATTTATTTAAATTATTTAAATATAATATCAGAAAAAAAAGTAAAAAAAAAAAAAAAGAGCAAAAAGCAAAAAGTTGAGTCGGTTGAAAATGGGCTTAAGCTGCCTTATCTTATTTTCAGGCAGCAGTTGTGTCCCTCTTCCTTCTCTTCTTTCTCTCAATTTTCTCCAGCAACAAGACCATAGAAGAGAGCCATCTGAAGGTTAGTTATCACCATGAATTGCTAGTTTTAATTTATGATTAATAGAATATGATTTAGGAGGTCCAAATTACATGATTTCCATGGGTAAGC
>CATIWF010015789.1:0-40193 GCA_949630135.1 Balakata baccata | reverse complement strand
TGCTGAGGTAATACTAGTACAATAAATAAAATTTACAGGTACAATAAATCAAAATTACAGAAAATATTAATGTAATATATCAAAATATTAGGAGCTAAATAATATAATTTTTAAATTTCATGAATATATTATGTCAAATTATTTAGAGTAAATCATATAATTTTTAAATATTAGATAGTATTGATGTATGGGAGGCAAATACTAATTTTTTTCTAAAAATATTGATTAAACCTATTTTTAATTGACAAAAACAAAAGGTTTTATATAAAAAATAATTAGTTTTGCATATAAAATGGACATCTCAAATTCCATCGTCCACCGTTAAAATATGAATATCTAATAAAATAAATGCAATAAGTTGAAAGGTAATTCTGAGGTATACTACTCTACTCAATCCCAACTTTCTTTACCATAGATTATTTGACCGGATTCAGCTCACCCCTTAGGACCAAAATGGAGGCGACACACCCGGATAAAAAACCGACCCGACCAGACGAACCAGAGTTCGATCTCTACACCATCCCTAGCTCTTCCAGTAAGTGGTCTTGTCTCTCCTGATTGTTTCCTTAGAAATGACTTCTTCAGATAGCTGAATGTTTTTCTTTGCTTGTTGCGGTTTCTCTCCCTTTACTTCCAGGTTGGTTTGCGTGGGACGATATCCACGAGAACGAAAGGGCCGCGTTGAGAGAGTTCTTCGATGGATCTTCAATCACAAGAACTCCTAAAATATACAAAGAATATAGAGATTTTATCATCAACAAATATCGTGAAGATCCTTCTAGAAGGCTCACCTTCACGGAGATTCGCAAGTCATTGGTCGGCGATGTTACATTGCTCAACAAAGTGTTCCGGTTCTTGGACAGCTGGGGATTGATAAACTTCGGCGCAAATTCGGCTGAATATGATGATTCGGAGAAAGACGAAACTGGTAGGGTTAGGGTTGAGGATGGACCTCCCAATGGAATCCGCGTTGTGGCTATGCCCAATTCCCTGAAGCCGCTGTCACTGCCGCATAGTGCGGAAGGTAGTGCCGAGGTTTTTGAGAGCGTGCTGAAGTTGCCGCCTTTGACTTCTCATTCTGATGTTTTTGTTGACTTGGCGAAGCAAAAGGCAGAAGTATGTGGGAATTGTGGTGAAAATTGTGGTTCCGGCCGCTATGAATATACTAAGGTGGAATTTTATTTTATTTTATTTATTATTATTTTTGCATTAGCTCCATCTAAATACATTTGACTTTTGAAGTTGTAGCCATGGATTATTTTCTTATCTCGTAAGCTTCATTTATATGGTGGATTGTTTTTTTCTCTGGCATTGCATTGGGCTTAGGTTCATTTGCAATCTTGGAATTATCAATTTTATTTTAGGTGGCTGGTATAAGGAATAAGGATCATCTAGCTGGTAATTTTAACATTTCTTTTTCCTAAGGGTACTGCATCTTAATATAGGGTGATATAGGAGAAGAGCAGCTGAACGCTCTTAGCTGTCCAGGATGCTGCTCTGTTTCCCTGATAAGTTGACCTGTTTGGAATTCGAGACAGTTCTTTCATGTCCTTGTGTGAGAATTGAGTGACCTGCAGTTTGCAACATTGGGTGAATTTACATTGCAAAATTGCATATTGATTTTTGTATGTTTGCACGCTAGTGATTCTAACCATTAAATTCGCAGGGCCATTACATACTTTGTGCTAAGTGCTTCAGAGATGGAAATTATGGAGATAACAAATATGTGGGGGATTTCAAGTTTAATGACAGTGTTGGTGGTAGTAGTACACATGGAGCTGTCTGGACTGAGGCCGAGACTCTGCTTCTTTTAGAATCTGTTCTGAAGCATGGAGACAACTGGGACCTTGTTCTTCAAGATGTCCAAACCAAGAGCAAACTCGAATGCATTTCTAAGCTCATTGAGCTTCCATTTGGGGATCTTATATTGAGCTCAGCAAATAGAAACAGTAACTCTAGTGCAGTGAGTGGCAATTTTAAACAAGTTCCATTGTCTTCATCTGATAATCAAGACATAGTAAAGAATGAGGATCTCATGCATGAGCAGACAAATGCAAGTGAGCAGAATGGAAATGCTGAGGATGAAGGCCCTCCAATGAAAAGAAAACGCATTGGTTCTTTTTCAGATGCTGGCAATTCTTTGATGAAAGAGGTAGGAATGGTTGCCTAACCTCTATTTATATACTTCTACTTGTTTTCTTCTTGAGATACATTGAATGTTTTTATATTTTTATTACATTTGGATGCATAAAAAAAAATTGAAGGAATTGATATGCCTTTCCTTTAAATTTGATGATTGGTGAGTGAAATTTAAAATATTTATGTACTAGACTTTCATGCAGCTTCCTTGTTATACCTTTTATTGTGATATTTAGATTTAAATGTCCATAATACTTGCATCAGATCATGTCAGGTAGTCTCTATGTACCTTTGGATAATCTAGTCCTAACCTTAGCCTAGTACATGAATATAGTTTGTAAATATAAATGATTCCGTACATGAGAAAGGTGAGAAATCAATGTTATCTCTGCACCATCTTTGTACACCATTACCAACTCTATCCCATCCTTCTCCTCAAAAACCTATCTGCTTTGCCCGTTCAAAAATTTTCTCATCATTTCTACCATGATTTAGAACTTTCTCTCTCTAGTTTTATGCATAAAAATACTGCCAAAGTTCTTCTAGCAATCTGTTATGATCCTACTTGCAAGGTATGAGACTTGAATCCCACATCGGAAAAACTAAGAATGTGATGTGGAGTTTATATAGACTTAAGACTCTCCAACATTTTGAGCTAGCTTTTGGGGTATGGTTTTTCCTAAGCTCATATCAAATGGTATCGGAATCATCCATCATGAAATGTTGGAGAGTCCTAAGTCTATATAAACTCCATATCACTTTCTTAGTTTTTCCGATGTGGGATTCAAGTCTCATTCCTTGCAAGTGGGATCATAACAGATTGCTAGAAGAACTTTGGCAGTATTTTTATGCATAAAACTAGAGAGAGAAAGTTCTAAATCATGGTAGAAATGATGAGGAAAATTTTTGAACTGGCAAAGCAGATAGGTTTTTGAGGAGGAGAAGGATGGCATGTGGTATACAAAGATGGTGCAGAGATGACATTGATTTCTCACCTTTCTCATTTAATATGGTGATAAGCATATGCCACTCCTTGAAATAAAGTGGGGGTGAAGGGCTGCAAATGTGGTTTCAGCATGTTCTCTAATTGGTCGTATACCTTTATACACACACACATAATTGTGTGATATGCTGTGAATGTATGTAGGTTTATGATAGGTAGTTTTACTGTTGGATCAATAATATTGACTTGATATTTTGGAAGAGCTTGAGTGGTTGCTGCCATTCTGAGTGTTGAAATAGCCTTATCAGAAAATATGTTTTTGATGCATACTTTTCATTGTGATAATTTGCATTGTCATATAAATGTTATATGATATTATAATCCTCAATTTTCCATCAGGTGGCTCTTATTTCAACCATAGCTGGCCCAGAGGTTGCAGATGCTGCTGCTGAGGCTGTCGTCACATTGCTTTGTCATGAGCAATCATGTCCGAGGGAGATTTTTGGAGGCAAGAAGGATTTTCCAAGCAAAGGACTGTGGTCTCCCACGTCTAATGCAGAGAGGTAGTTTATTTATATAATTCTGATCCTCTATGTTCCTAAGGATACTGTCTGGCTCACGCATTGTTACTAAATATTAAAATTCTTGCTTTTTTTTTTGGGTCTTTTAGAGACCATCATGTTGAGGATACAGACATAAAGGAGGGCTCCACTCAATCAGGTAAATGCAGTTATTCAAACTGTCTGGATGATATCTTAGAATTTAATCACAGGATTTAGTTTCATAAGAATTATGGTTTATCATTTCTCCTCTCTTAATAGACTAAGGTGTTAATATTAACAGCTTCCAATCCATAATGCATGATTCGCTAATTCCCAGTTTTTTGCACTGCTTAATTACAATCATTGATTCAGAAAGTCAGGAGATATTTATGAGGCAGAATGACATACCTCTAACTCTGCGACTTAGAACTGCAATTGCAACAGCTCTTGGGGCAGCTGCTGCTCATGCCAAATCATTGGCTGATGAGGAAGATAGGGAAATTGAAAGTTTAATGGCAACCATAATTGAGACACAGGTAGGTCAAAGTTTGCCGTTTGTGGTTCTTTTTTGAATATTTTGCTGTTTAAAAAAAGGAAAGGAAAAAAAATCTTGATTTAGGCATGCAGTCCTAAAGTTTGTTTATTTCATGTATGCAATAATAGTTAAAGAAATTGCACTACAAAATCAAGCATTTCGACAAACTGGAGGTGATAATGGAGAAGGAATATGCTGAATTGGAGGAATTGAAAGAGTCATTAGTAGAGGAGCGGATTGATGTCTTGCAGAGAGCAATTACCTCTGGCATAACTAAATATAGAGATCATACTTCAGTGAAATCTCAGAGTGGTAGTGTTTTCTGATGTAACCGTAGATTAATGTACTGATGGAAAGAAATGGTCACTTACAACTAATAGCTTGTAACTTCTCGGATTGCTGCTAGTCTCTGTTTAGAATACGGTTCAATTTCAATGGTTCATTGGCATTTCCCCATTTCATATCTGTAGCTTCTTTTCCTTGGAATAGTGTTCGATAAGAGGCTTGGACCCTTGGTGTTGTTTAGTGAGTAATCTTGAAGTTGGTCGCCACAATTTTAGGGCTTCTCTGTATTTGGAGTCAATAAATTTCTACTCTAATCAAAGCTCTTTGCTGCTTCTAGCATAAGATTGCTTTAAGATGGGGCAGGGAAAGAAAATCTATTTCAGATCAATAACACTAGCGTGTGCTGATGCATGTTTAAGGAAGAGTGAAAGGGGAAAGTTTCAAATGGAGGATTGCCAGCGGACTCTTCAAATGTCCAGTGGGTTAAGTAAAACGAAAAGATTGGCAAATAAGGTAAATAGGCCTTTTCAATTAATCTGTCAACAATTATATTAAGCTGGTTGAATCAGATTGATTATTTTGCAATTCGTATCATAACCTGAAATAAATTCAGTGGTTACAACGCATTTCTGCTCTTTTTTTCCCCTTGGAAGAAAATGAAAAATTCTGCGCAGTATCACTTTTGATCCAATATGTACAAACGAATTTCAGTCTTTTCATGAACAAGAACACTGACGAGAAGCCTCAGTCATTTCTATTATATGCATTCATAAACTTAATTTCACTCCTTGAGAAGAAGAATTGGCTTTTTCACTCTGTTTTCTCTATCATTGTGTCATGTCAAAGGAGAAAACTATGAGCAGGACTGAAGGGAGCCGAAATTTGGAAATTTCGATCTTTAAAAAGGCTCCCCAAAAGGAAACTTCTTGGCGTCTCCTGCGGGAATTTCGATGTTACATCCAACTTCCCTTTCACATATAATGCAGTTTGACCTATTTGTTCCTGAATCAAATGGACAGTTTTGGGGTGAACAGTCTCTCCAGACACATCAGTGACAGAGAAAATATATTTTGCTTTCCCATCCTTCGTAGAAATTTCTGCTCTTTTAATGTTTAAGCTGTTTTCTCGAAGTATCCTTGTAATATCCGAGAGAAGTCCAAAGCGGTCATCCGTGCAAACCTCTAGTTCTAGTCCCTGAAGAGAGTGATCATTCTGATAAAAGAATTGCAGTATAATAATGAGAAAATCAGTGCAAACAGTAAATCCCATTACCTCTGATCCTCGCCTCTCAATGGCTGCCTCAAGACACTCCATAACCCGTTGTCTTTCGGGTTCTGAGCTTATGGGCGATCCATCGACATGCCTGATATAGTATTCCTGCAAAATTTGATGGCAAGAAATAAAGACAATTACATTTATGTGGATAACAGTTTTTTACACGACGGATCTAAAATTTTTTTTTAGTGGGGGCAAATTTAATTTAATGAATCATAAATTAAAAATTATATATAAACAATTTATGAATAAAAAATATAAGTAATTTTGTAATGAATCACATTAGTAAGTGATACTAGACTTTCAAACATAGAAAAAAACATATCTTATAAATTTCATAATCAAAGATATTATGCAGTACTAAATTGAAATAAAAATTTTTGTAAATAATTTTTTATGGATATTCTAAAAAAACAACATAACAAAAACAAATAAGTTACTAATATAATCATAAAAAAATTATTAAGACAAGTATTCTACTAATCAAAATTAAAATTTATTTTATTTTATAAAAATTAATATTAATTTTTCAATTAAAAATAAAATTTGAGAAAATAAACCAAATTAAATGTCAAATTTTAATTTTCAAGTAATAAAATATTTATATTCGACATATTAATAAATAATAATGCTATTAATTTATAAAACAACCAAGAATCTTTTCAATTTCATTTCATTAAAATATAATACCAATTTCACAATTAAAAATAAAGCACTAAATTTGAGAAAATAAGCTAAACTAAAAGCTAAATATCAATATTAGGCCAAACATCAAAGAATATATATTTTTAATTCAAGAAATTTAGATACCAATAGTACTATATAATATATAATCAACTATCACAATAAGATAATTAAAAAAATATGTAAAAAAATATTAAAATTTTAAAACTAACCTTTCAAGTGATAAGAGATTTATTTTATTTGTAATAAGTTTTCTTTTTTTGCTTGTGGTTTTTCACTCGTCTTTTTCCAATATTAAACGAAGAATGGCGGAAAATAGTAAAATGTAAGTGGATAAAAGAAATGTTTGAAATATAAAAAATAAAAAGTAGGAAAGAGAAAATAAAACATCAAATAAGATAAGAAATACCAAAAAGTAAATAACCCTCTTTGTATTTTTTTTAATAATTTACTATATAAAATAAATTATAATTATAATTATCATAACATATATAAAAGTGAAAATTGGAAAAATATGTAAAATAACTGTAAAGTACTTATTATTTTTAAAATATATATAACTTTTAATAATAGACAAATTAATAATTTTTATATGAATTATAATATTATAAAATAGTATTAAATTTGAGATAATCATGAACTCATTATTTAGTATGAATATAACACTATAAAATAATATGAAATCTGAAATAAACATGCACTCATATAATTCATTATGAATAAAATACAATATTACTATGAATATAAGTATAATATCTAATAATTACATAAAATATACTTAATAAAAAATCTATATAACCAAATTGATTTTTTAAGTGGGGACATTTTCGAGGGATTAAAGAAGATATTTGTAAATATTTTGGGCGGCAAGTGCCCGCATGCTAAATCCCTCCCTAGTTCTCCATATCCTTGTACCATTTTTATCATTGCAATCTTTCTCTCTCAGTGAACTAAAATATAAAAGTGCAACCTTTTCTTTAGATGCTAAGAAATTTCATTGAAAGAACTTAGGTGTTAAATTGTACCTGATAAGCTTCCTTTCTATCAATAATAACTGTTCCATGAAACACCACATATTGCATATCTGTCAGAGTGAACACAGCGTCAAATACTAGCTTTGGCCGGTCCATGCATCTTACTGTAACGACAGTGTAATCTCTATCAACGCAATCGGACACAATAACGATGGGGGCTACGCTGTTTTTCTTTACAATCTCAATTTCCACCCTTTCAAAGTCCCTAACAGCAAACATCATCTGATGCAATCTTCTCCGTGTGTGTAAATCCTCTGAGGAAGAAATGCATATTCTCGGCGTACTACAACTGCCACTGCCTTTTAGGATATTGCGAAGCATTTCCTTGATCAGAGATAGCCTCTCTGGATCTTCCACAGCAAACCCAGTTGATTGTTCTGTAATATGCAGCACAGCTGCTGCTCTATCGTTGTGTGTCCAAATCTCACCGTGTACCACATTGCATCCAAGATCTGTCAGCACTGCAGATACTTCTGATAGCAAACCAGGCCTGTCAATGCCTGATAGTTGAATCAAAGTGTGCATTCTATTAGAAGGCAGCACCCCTATTGAGTTGTTCATTGAATTAACCGCGTATTCATCAGTTTCAATAGCCTGCAAGATTAATAGATGGGATACTAATTTTCTTTCAGAAATTATAAAAATAATCAAAATATCTAATACCTTCTGTATGTAATTGAGAATGCCTTCATCTTTAACTTTTCTTCCATCATCAGTAGTCACATAGAACACTGAAAATTGGACCCATGATCAGATTAAGTAATTTAGAGAATAAAATGATCTATAATTTCTCTAGGTTGCGGATTCAACCTTACCATCCATGAACCACACTCCATCAGAAGACATGTATGCCTTTATTATCACGAGGTTTAGGTCTGTGAGGACTTGAACAACTTCGAGGAGATTACCATCTCTATTGACAGAATCCACCTAAATAAAACAAATACCCAGTTAAAATTCTTTAGTTAAAATCATTATCTGCTCGCTATAAATTGAAACCCTCTTCTACCTGTATAATTGTGGCCTGTTCAGAACCATCATTGTCTATCACAACTCTGCAGATGATAAACAAAACGACAGAAGGAAGAGTAGAAATTAAGGCACTTCATAGAGAAATTTTGACATGCAATTGGCGCTGATCATATCACAAACCACAGAAACAATTGAAACTAAAACAGCAAAAATGCAGGTATTGGAATTAGAGAAAGAAAACTACCTAGGGGAGTTCATTCTCCTGACAAGCTTGGCATACTCATCGCCATCATCATCCATTTTCAAAGATACTTGAAGCTTATTACAACTTACAAAACTGCGAGTAGGTTTATATATCTCAACTGAGAGAAGAGTGAAAATTAATGAGAAGGGGAAAAGTGTAACAGCGATTTTATACAAAACAGAAACCAGAGAGGCCGTTAATAATCTACCAGGAAAGAAGTGGGCTAACGTACAATGCCAGGGGTGTGTGGTTACGTGTATGTATTTTATTGGCTGGAACAACAGTTAAGATGTTAATTATGGAGAATTAAATGAGAAATTTATAGGTTTATCCTATATACCAAATCATTCATAAACCAAACCAGTCACACTAATATAAATATTTAATTATTTAATTTTTATTAATTAATATAAAAATAAAATAATTAAATATATATTATTATTATTATTATTTAATATAACACATATTGTCTATCCATATTAAAGACGTCCACTGCCGTAGAGATCTTACAGCTGAAAATTTCCAAAAAGTATACTTTTCTTAGATTCAGACCGTACCTTCAGCCTCCGTGTTTACACTTAACGGGGTATTTGGGAGTATAAAAAAAATTTATTTTTTTATTTAATTATAAATTATTATTTTTGAAAAACAAAAAATATTTTTTTTTTCAAAATTATATTTTTACAAAAAATTATTTATTTCTTTCTTTTCTAAAAACATATTTCAAAAATTTAATTTTTTTTTTAAAAAGCGCATTTTCTAATTGAAATATCAAACAACACCAAGTTGACATTTACAAAAATGGAAAAAAATATCTAGATATTTACCAAAATACTATCTTTTAAAATATTTTTCAAAAATGGAAAAAATATTAAAGTTTTTTTAAATCTAAAAAGCGCTAAAGATATTTACTAAAAATTTATCCGATATTTACCAGAAAATTAATAAAATTTGAAATTATACGAGGTTTATTCAAAATTTACCTAAAATTTAAATAAAATGGACCCAAGTTTTATTTGAAATTTACCAAAGATTTAACTAAATTTTATAATAAAATTAATGAAAATTGAAACTATCTAAGATTTAACAAAAATTTATCCGAGATTTACTTAAAATTTAACTAAAGTTTACCAGAAAGTTGAAGTTATCCAAAGTTTACCAAAAAATTTACCAAAATTTTATTCGAAATTTATCCAAAGTTTATAAAAAATCTAGCCAATAATTACCAAAATAAATAATCTTAATTAAGTTAATTAAATATAAATTTACATATTTTTTTGGTAATTAAGTTAACAATGATTAAAAATAAATAAATACATGTATAAAGATAAATGATGGACATGTAAATTAATAAATTTATTAATTGATGTTTAAAAAATGAAAAATATCTTTTTTTTTTTTTTGCAATTGAACACAAACTTATACTACATATATAGTGATTCCATATTTGAAAAAAAAACAGTTAAAAATAGGTATAAATGAAAATAAAAACAATGGGAATGAAAATAAAAAAAACGTCAAAAAAATTGAAAAAATTGGTAGTCGGTGACAATTCCTCATATATATATCCATATATAAATATCAGTTTTTGACTTTTTTCCAAATAATAACAATAACGAATAATTAATGGCTGTTTCCATATAAAAATAATAATTTATAATTAATCACTGTTTCCATATAAATTATAGGTTTAATACAAATTCTGCAAAATTGAAGGATAAAGATATTTCCCATTTTTGAAATTTGTTATTGTGGGAATTTTGATAGAAAATCAATTTAGCCAAATTTATTCACATGATTTAAAATATGAAATTTAAAGCATAAAATAAATTTAATTGAGATAGAAGATGTAGAAAAGAATATAATTTCACCGATTTCATTGTAACATGAATGATTAGAATGAGTTTGCACTAAGAATTTCTCTCGTTTCCTGACTCATAATGATGAAATTCTTAAATTTTTTCATTTTCCTTTATCCATATCCAATTTTATATAGAGGTGAGAATCAGTAACAAAAGAAACTTAACTCACTTAATATAATAATCATTGACCGTCCATCACACCCATATTATAATTAATGAAGTTTTACCTAAATACAGAATTGATCAGATTCTCCAAACCATTTATTTTGTAATATATCTTTATTTATCACATAATAAGCTCACAACTATAATTAGATATAAAATATATATAACATTCTCCCATTTGAGCTAATTAATTGAAAATCTATTACAAAATATTTCTCTTTCCCGCTCGATTCAATAAAATTATAGTAGAAACCATATTATTCAAGAATATAACATCTTTCATGGTCACATTACTAATAATCCTATCAATCATGAGTACAGTGTGATAATGTGGTAATATTAGTCAATGCTCACTTTATGATCACACTTTATATATTGATTTTCTTGTCAGTCAGTGATTTTTTATCTGAATGCAACATATGTACATATAAAAAATCATTTATGACTTCAAATAAAGTCCGTGTATGTCTTAAAAGTTTTATATCATACGATTCTTTATTTGTCCCAAGACATACAACCAAGACTATAAACTTTAATGCCCTAAGTCTTTGCTTAAAATGACACTAATCTTAAGACATTAATTAATTATATATGATATACATCACATTATATTTTCCAATGAAAATATAATCTTTAATATTTTTCGATGAAAATACAATATCAAATATTTTCCAATGAAAATATAGCATCAAATATTTTCTGACGAAAATATACAACAATTTACAAAGTACAGTATACCAATGTATAAAGTACAAACTAAAATATATAGAGCAATAAGAAAGTTTTCCATTAATCCAATGTATCAAAAGTCGACTTTAGACTCATACTAATGACATGTCTTTGAAAAATATTGGATCGAATACCTTTAGTAAAATGATCAGCTATTATATCATCTGTACCGATATGTTCTATTTTAACATCACCCTTCTTTACTAGCTCTTTTAATATCAAATATTTGACTTCTATATGCTTAGACCTAATGATATTCTTGTTGTTTTTCGTAAACAACACAGTTGGAAAATTATCACAATACAACTTTATAAGCCTGTTAATGGAATCAACAATTGATATTTTTGCAATGAGTTTTCGTAACTAAACAGCCTGTACAGCTGCACCATAACATGCTACGAACTCAGCTTGTATCGTGGAAGACGAGATGAAGGACTCTTTAATACTTTTCCAATATACAGCTTCACCAGCTAACATAAAAATGTAGCATGACGTGGATTTTGTGTCATCAGAACAACTAGCAAAATCTGAGTCAGTATAACCAACCAATTCAAGATTTTCAACCTTTCTATACGTCAAGATGTAATCTTTGGTCCATTTAAGATATCCCAAAACTCTTTTAGCCATAGTCCAATGGTCTATTCTAAGATTATATTGATATCTACCTATAATACTAACTGCAAATGTAATGTCTCGTCTAGTGCATACTTGAGCATACATCAAGCTTCCTACTGCATTAGCATATGACACTTCTTTTATTGATTCTCTCTTAACTTCATTCTTGGGAGACTATGTCAGGCTGAATTTATTACCTTTAGCAATTAGTACATCTCAAGATTTACAATTTTGCATATTGAATCTTTTCAATATTCGCTTAATGTATGCTTTTTGAGAGAGATCTAAAAGCTTTTGAGATCTATCCCTATATATTTCAATTCCAAGGATAGAAGATACTTCTCTAAGATCTTTCATATCAAAATATTTAGACAATAATTGTTTTACCTTATGCAGTCTTCCTAAATAATTGCTTGCAAGCAGCATATCATCAACATATAGTATCAGAAAGATATACTCGCTCCCACTGATCTTGAGATATATGCATCTATCAACCTTACTCTCGACAAATTCCAAAGAGGTGATCACACACCTGTTGAGTCTACATACACGATGGTCCTTATCATCTTCTTGAAACCCCTCAGGTTATTCTATATAGACCTCTTCATTCAGTTCTCCATTCAGAAATGCGGTTTTAACATCCATCCAATGTAGCTCCAGATCAAAATGAGTTACCAGTGTTATGATTACTCTAAATGTATCATTCAAGGATATAGAAGAAAAAGTTTCATTATAATTAATTACTCCTCTTTGAGTAAATCCCTTGGCAACTAATTTAGATTTAAATCTTTCTATATTCCCTTTGGAGTCTTTCTCGGTCTTATAGACCCATTTACAACTGATAGGTCTATAACCTTCAAATAATTCAATAAGCTCCTGCACCCCATTACAATTCATAGATTGCATTTCATCTCTTATTGCATTGCACTGCATATCAGATTAGGAACTATAGACAATTTTTTTAATGAGTAGATCTAGAATGCAATTTACCCTCAACAGGATTGTAAAGGCGTACCTCCAAAGGACAATCCCAAACTCGAAAATGATTCAAATTAGGTTTCCTTCCGGTCTACAACTTAAATAACGTTTTAGCCACAGATTTACTATAGATTATCTCTAAGAGATCTAAACTCCGAATAGATCTCTTCTTGTTAATCTTAGTCAGTTTGCCCCTACAACAATCGAATATATTTCTAGGTCACTGAAGTTAAGAGCAGACATGATATTATCATTGATTAGCCTTTTTACCTTTTCCCTATGAACTCTCAGTAGTCAGGTCAGCTAGCTTGAGAGTTGTAATATCAATATTTGCCAACTCCATAGCTAATTCCATGTCTCGTTCCACATTTTATAGTTAAAGCTAGTCAGTATTTCAATAGTTACTGTATTATTATTAACTGAGAAGGTGACTGAAAAAATCAATAATGTAACACTTTAATACAAAACAATAATAATACTCAAAGTCATATAAGAGTATTAATCTAAAAATTTCAGCGCATTATTATATAAACACTTTTGGGAAGAATATATAACATGTAATAGAAAATTCTCAATATAAGCACGATCTGAAAATTTACCAAATACTTACAAATTTACCACATTTGGGTGTATAAACCACTTCTACTTGCTCATTTCCAATCATATGTCTTATATTTTTCATCTCTAAATTTAATTTACAATAAACACATTTTGGCTGAATAATTATAAATTAAATTTGATATATCCATAAAACGTATAAGATTTTCTTAAAATTTCAGCTAAAAAGGCTGCTTTGGTGACAACTTTTTAATTGATTTTAAAAGAAATTATTATATCGGGATATATATTTTTTATTGTCTTGAAATAACGTAAAAAATAATTTTCATTTCTTATGTACGTGAGACTAAATATCTTGAAACATTATGTTCATAATAATTTAATCAGTTACATTGTCAATTTTTAATTGAAAATAATTAATTTTCAGATGTGACAATTTTATGCCTATGCATAAATTAAATATTATGATATAAAAATAATTTATCTCTTAAAATGTCACAATTTTTGTCAAATATGATTTTTAAAAATTAATTTAATAACTTAATAACATAATTTTTATTTCTTATGGATGTGGGGTTAAATGTTCTGAAATATTAAGTTCACAATAATTTAATCAGTTACATTGTCAATTTTTAATTGAGAAAAATTAATTTCCAAATGTGACAATTTTATGCCTATGCATAAATTAAATATTATGAGATAAAAATAATTTATCTCTTAAAATATCATAATTTTTGTCAAATATGACTTTTAAAAATAAATTTAGAATTTTCTAAATTAATTTAGGTTAAAACTAGGTGAAAAAAGGCTTATAGGAATAAAAAATAACCATATTAGGACTTAATTGAAAAGTTCAGAAACTTTAGGAAAAAAATCTTGAAAAAGCTAGAAAAATAGGGGCAGAAATGCAAAAACCGAGAAAGTGGGGTAGGTGGCCTGAGCGTGCACTGCATGCACTTGAAGCAATAGAGCGCGCCGCCTGTAGCACACCCACTTGATGCACACACCAAACATACTCCCTAATTGCCTTAGCGCATGTAGTAGTCCACACGCTAGCTTCTTCCCCAAATCTAATAATGTTTTCTGCAATTTTTCAGTAAAATTTTTGTGAAATCAATCTTCAAATCTCATTTTCACTCCAAAACTCAATCAAACTTGAGTTTTTCTCCTTAACTCAATGAGAAAAATACGAAAATAGATCTAAAAACATGCAATTTGGCTGTTGTAGGAGCAAATTGACTAAAATTAAGAAGAAGAGATCTATTCGGAATTCAGATCTCTTAGAGATAATTCATACAGATATATGCGAACCTTATTCACCCACAATATGCAATAATAAATATTTCATAACATTCATTGTTAATTTTCTCGATATGGATATCTGTACTTGATTAAAGAAAAGTTTAAATTTTTTGATAAATTCAATATTTTTATGACTGAAGTTGAGAAACAGTTGAGAAAAGTTATTAAGATTGTTAGATCTAATCGAGGTGAAAAATATTATGGCATTTATAAGGTCCTTTTATCAAATACTTGGAGGATTATGGACTAGTAGCTTAGTTTACTATGTCGGGTAGTTTTGAACAAAATGATGTGGTCGAAAGGTGGAATCACACCTTAAATGAAAATGACAATGAGCATGATGTCAGGTCAAATCTCCAAGACTTTTTGTGGGGTGAGGCTATAAAAATGACATTATATATCTTCAATAGAGTCCTCATCAAGTCAGTGGCTAAAACGATGTTTGAGTTGTGCACTAGAAGGAAACCCAGCTTGAATCATTTTTGAGTTTGGATTTGTCCTTTGGAGGTACGCCTTTACAATCTTGTTGAGGATAAATTGCATTCTAGATTCATATTTTATATCTTGGAAATAAGTTTGGTTAAATTGATTTTCTATCAAGTGGTATCAGAGCACAAACCAAGTTTAATTAAGATAGATGAGGTAAAAAAAACCTAATTTCTCCGATTTCATTGTGATAGGAATAATCTGAAAAATTTTGCATCAAGAACTTCTCTCGTTTCCTGACTCAAAATGATAAAATGCTTAAACTTTCTCCTTTTTCTGTATCCCTATCCAACTTTATATAGGAGTTGAGAATCAGTAACAAAAGAAATTTAGCCCATTTAATATAATAAGCATGATTCGTCCATCACACTCATATTATTATATGATCAACATTAATTATCCACACTAAATTAATCAATAAAGTCTTGTCTAAATGAAAAATTGATCAGATTTTCAAAGTCATTTATGTTATAATATATTTTTATTTCTCAATTAATAAGTTCACAAGTATAATTAGATATAAAATATATTTAACGAATTCTTCAGATTATATATAGCGGATAAGGTTAGGGATATGATATTTAAGGTAAGAAGATGAACAAATTTATGAAAGGGAAGACGCCGATTCTATAACTGAATGGAAATAAATGCTGTATTGCAATCTTTTGGTAGCTTTCAAACAAATCCAATTTTAGCATCCGTCAGATGCTGAATTGCAATAACAAACCAATCAAATTATATATTAATCTTTACCTAAAAAGGATGCCTGCATTTCTTGTTGGAACTTTTTTTTTTTGGCATAATGTGGAGGTTGTGTATTGAAATATGATTTCCTATCTTCATTATAATTAGTTTATGGTTAGTGTGCCGATTGAATTAATCCAAATGTAGTTGGAATTTAATACTGCTGGAGTGAATATAATATAGAGTACCGCTCTATCTAAATCATATATACCAACTGTCATATTCTATTTATTAATCTCTAAAAATAAAATGAGCCATCATTGTTTGTCCACGTCACTGCCCAGCTGTTATAGCTGTACAAATTAGATACAGGATCAAATATGAAGGAAACAAACTTATTTATGGTGGCTTAAAGGAGAGCCTAACCAACACATGATTGGGCTTGGCCATTGCCGTTTGGGGCCGGAAGGGCTGGTGGGAAATCTCTCTTGATGGGCAGGTGTACTAGCAAATGCCTATGTGCAGCATTATCTCAAGGTTGGGTTGGTTGATGGGCATAACAATCCCTAATTCTCTATTTTGTTTCATTTTCATGATAAAATTTTCATCCGTAAAATTAGGTAAAACTTGTGTTTACTTTATTTACAAGAAGATTTGTACTCACCAACCCACAACCATCATCAGCTACAACTACTGCCTTATGTTGTAATTGATGTAATTAGATTACCGGTTTTTATTACTTTTAGCTCCAATTGGAAGTAATAGCAAGTTATAATGACACAAATCAGTGCCATTAATTTATTCCAATTTCCAAACATATATCGAAGGTTTGAGAGATATAATTAGAAAGCAAGCAGCACAAACTAAAACTACAGCCTTAAATGGGGTAACATTTTGACACTAGCTGGGGGTAGATTCTTTACATTTATAAAGATTTTTCAACCCCCATTAGTAGTTGTTTTAGCAAGACAGAGAAAAACCCAATATTTATAGTACAGAAATGAGCTGGGCTGATGTGATAGAATATCATCCAAGGCAGATGCAGAACTTTCCTTGAGACCCAGTTGCGCAGGTTGCACTCTGGTACTTCTCCTGCAGCACCTTTTTGCAATCAGCAACGCACTGAGCAAGTGTGCATGGGTTGAGTTGGATGCTAAATGCACCCTCAGCCACATTTGTATCCATAATGATAATCACCAAACCCAGCATCAACCCTACAACCACCATCACACCTAACATTCCTCTTTCCATCTAAAGTCCCTCTGCTCTTAAGTTGCCAATTTTTTTCCCTTGAAAAGAAACAACACATCTCACTCCCATTTATAGAGAGAGTAAATAATCAAATATATAATTAGACCAATGTAGTGATGATATAGCTAATCAAATGGAATGGGATAGCTATTAGCTGCCATTACAAAATTATTGCGCTGTGCTTACTTCTACATCCACCAACACAATGAATCACCCACTTTTCTTCAAGATTAATGAATCCCAGCCAATTAGATTTTAACAGAGAGTAAAGGGTATGTGCTAATTTTTTCAACTTGTAGATGTTAAATTTTCAGCTTCATTTACCAAAGGTTGCTGTGGAACATTTTGAGGTATATCCATGGGCAAACTGACATGTACCAGCCACTTTCATCATTGATGATAATTAACTAAAAGGGCACTGAGTTCATAATTAACCGGTGATCATAGAAATTATTTCATATTGATCATACAATTTGAAACTTCCTAGATTTATGCTTTAATCTGGGGTTTAGCTCATAATGTGTTGAAGAAGTCTGTTACTGTTAGCCAAGTCACATGGGGGCTGCCATCGTCCTCCTGAGTTGTGCCAACAAATGAATTTGGCACATATTTATATTTTAATGATTATAAATTGATACCAAATTTTAAAAAAAATTACAATTTGGTATTTAAATACAATTTTCAATAGAAAAAAAAAAAGATTACGTGGCAGCCGGTTATTATGCCACACTAGTATATTTCATTACTAGAAATTATATTTTCTGACTGTCATGTCATCTTTTTTTATCAAAAATTAGACTTCAATATAAAATTATAGCTATTTAAAAAATTTCGGTACTTATTTACAATAATTAAGAAATTTAATACTAATTTACAATATAATAATAAGAATTATACAAAATAGACTTGACTCAATTCGGCAAATTATTCTATGGACTCGTACCCATGCAGCTATATGGACCATATTCATTATTGTTTATATGTAGATCCATTATTATTTGTAATTAATTTTTATTTCCAGTTTTTTATGTAATTTTGAAGTTTTTTTTAATGAACTTGTGTGCAAATGATAATAAACATAAAATATATTATAAATGAACTTGATTACAAATAAAAATGAATCTGCATCCGGATAATAATGAACATACAATCAAATAATAATGAACATATAATCAAATAATAATAAAACATAAAGCATATTCTAAATAAATTGATTCAAATAATAATAAATCTACATACAAGAAATATGTAGTCAAATAATAATGAATATACAGTCAAATAACAATAAACATATTTTAAATGAACTTGATTGCAAATAATAATAAATCTGTCTACAAATATAATGAATATACAATAAAATAATAATAAATATATGGTCAAATAATAATGAATACAGAGTATATTCTAAATTATTCTGATTACAAATAATAGTGAATATGTATATTTATAAAATTGCCACCGTAGAAGAAAAAACAATTCTATGACTGATTCTCTTGCTAAACAAAGAGTTACAAGGTTTGATAATTTTATTGCTTGGATATAGTAATGGGTTTTTCATTTTTCTGCTCTTGTTTTGTCTTCTTGCTCTTATTTCTGCCATGACATGAGACTTGTTTATGCTTTCTTAGCTGATGTAATAGTTCTAGGTGGAATTTTTTCATTACTTCCAGTTATCTACTCTTGGTGGTTTTCCCTCATAATTATAATAAAATAATGGCTTATCAAAAAAAAAAAATTAAAAAAAACATGAATCCATGTCCATATTGCTACATAAACTCAATTCATAATAGAATAATGAGAATTTTTCAAATAAACCAAAAAGCTCTTAAAATATTCCAATAATCCCTCCCTTAAACTTTTTTTCAAAATTATCAAAAAGTACCTAAAAATATTACAAAAATATCTAATCTAAAAAAGTCATTCAAAAATGTATAAAAAATACATATTCGGTATATTCTTGTATACGTTGAGTATATTTTGATTTAGTATTTTTAGGAATATGTTGAAATTTCTTAAAAATTCATTGGGTATAAGTTAAGAATTCATTCCATTGAGAATATCTTAGATTTATCTTGAAAATTCATTGAATATATTTTGGAAATTTCTTGAAAATATCTTTGATATATCTTGGAATACTTTAAAAGTTTTTTGGAAATACCTTGAAATTATCTTAGAATTTCATTGAGAATATCTTAGTGATTTTTTTTATATAAAAAAAAGAAAAAAAAAGAATTTTCACAAAAATTAATAATTCAACATAATAAATTTTAATAAAAAAAAAGGATAAAAATTTTGCAGTAATTTATCCAAATAAAAAATAAGTGCATGTTTGCAACGTGGTGCACATGCAAGAAATACTTTGATCACAGAAGGGTAAGAACAAATGGCTCTTTGATATTAATATGCTATTGTCTCTCGCTGCCAAATTCGGTTAAGTGTAAACAAATGGCTCTTTAATACGTGTAAAGTGAAGAATTTTCTTAAGTTAAATATAACAAAGCCTCCTTTTAGCCCTTTTCTATTCCCATTTTTTTAGTAATCGGTTTCGAATTTTATTCTTCACAATTTAGTCTATATATATTTTTTCTTTAAATAATATATTAAAATAATATATGTTGAATACAATTTACATATAATATTCAAAGATGTAAATAATCATTAGTGGAAGGTGTTTGTTAAGATTTTTCAATGATTTATTCTTTTTCTTGAATGAAAATTTGATGGTGAGGAACCGTAGTTTTGATAAATACGGCATCGGGCGGCAATTAGATATGTTGCATTTAGTTTCAAAATGAGTATATTTGAACAACAATAATAATAATAATAGTATTATATGTATGCTATATGTTACCTATATAAGAGCTATATCTATCAACACATATAGTATATATATAGCATATGTATAATCAAGTTATAATAGATATTATAGTTTGAATTTATCTCTACATAAAACATTATATATTAGTTATATGTAGGTTATATGAATTACGAGTAAATGAATTTGTTCCGATAAGCTCTCAAACAATTGTCTCCAAATTGTCAAGTCCAAGGTTTTTCAATATTCTAAGTCCATTTTAAGTGTTAGATTTGAGAAATGAAATCGGAAAATAGGAGAAACGAAAAGGGCAACCCCAACGTGTGACTTTTTGTTTCTTGATAAGCTCTCAAACAATGGTTTTCAGAGTTCAATTTGTTTAATTTAAGGTTTTTCGACCATTTGAATCCATTTTTTATGTTTGATTTGAGAAAGGAAACTATGAAATATGAGAACCGGAGAAGGCAATCTTGGTGCGCAATTTTTCGTTTTCCAATCAGTCCTTAAAAAGGTTGTTCCCAAAGCTCAAACTGTCTAATCCAAGATTTTTTGACCTGCTGCGTCCATTTTTTATGTCAAAATTGCAAAAAAAAGCTAAAAAATAGGAAAACCGAAGATAGCAACCTTGACGTGTGATTTTCGCCTCACTAATCTAGTCGGATTTTAGAATAATTAATGTCATCGGAGTGATGAGGAGGTGAAAAACATGTGATAATTTAATTTCATGATAATTGGAGGTTGTTTGGATGATGGACAAAATTAGTTGTGGTGTAGAGATAAGAGAAAGAAGAAGAATAAATAAAAATTACGGAAAAAATTGGAGTGTTGGTAGAAATTAAATTTATGTGGATTAAAATTTTAAGTTTACTTATAGAATGAGAAATTTGTGTCCAACTCCCTTAAATTTAATAGCGTCCAGGCCCACTAATAAAACATTGGCACTTTCTTTCATCCATACAGTTGCATAGTGGAGGGAAATTTGAGTAACTGCCGGCTATGCTTGGATGGCAGATAGAGTTAAAAATAGAAGAAACAGGAATAAAAGAAAAAAAAAAAATAGAAAGGAGTAATCAAGGATAAATATTTAAAATAATAAAAATAATTTCATTAATTTACATAGAAAATAAATAAAATTATAAATAGAGTCTCTCTGTACTCCAATTTAGAGTGTAGTAAAAATAAAGGGAACGAGTGGAGAGAGAGAAGTCTTACCCTTCCTTACCCTCTGCTTTCTATGTGCCTCCCTTCCATTAGTTACCCCTGGCTTCCCTCCATCCAAACAATACCTAACGTTACAATTCACTTGGAGTAGCAAAAATGCCCAGACGACGCTTTATGCTTGGAACTTATTCCGATGAAGATTCCGATGAAGATGAAGAAATTCAACAACATCATGATAATGAAGTTGATCTCCAACGAGAGCCTGCTGTCAATCTCCGGCTTCCAAACCCTAATCCTGACCACGCCGAACCAGTTCCCATCTCAGACGACGAATTCATTGACGTATCAGACAACCTCTCACCTTCCTATCCTTCGCCCGAGCCTGTCTCTGATCACTCCTCGGGGCAACCAGCTACTGTGCCGCCGGTGAGCTCCGGTTGTCCGATTGGTGATTTGTTATTAAGCATGGGATTGAAGGTAAAAAGAGAGTGGCTTGATTCTTGTCTTCATGGACTTGAAAGCTCTATGCGGAGCCTTGATGATACAGCTAAGGCCAAGCTTTGCTTCCAGCAGTTTTTGTTTTCGGATATGAACTACTGTGGTGGGGGCGTGCTTCCCCCTAATGTGGATTTCATGCATCTTGTTAATCTCACAGGGCCATTCGTTTTGCAGGTGTAATTCCATTTCAGCGGTTAATTTTAATAATGCCGAATGATTGTTTATGTATTCGAGGAAGCCTCTGAAATTGTTCAATTTCATTGGTTCTTTTTGCGAATTTTATGTATTTTATTTCCATATTTTCCTTCTTTTGCTTTCTGTTTAGTTCTCCAATGGAAGTTTCTGATCACGGTGAGTCAACGTGTTTCCAGGTTGATGAGATTGTTAATATTAGCTGTCCCCTCAAAGGCAGGTATCAGGATGCTCCTCCAGGCGTCAAGAGGTGCCTTAAGTTGTACATGACCGATGGAGTTCAACGTGTTTTTGGAATGGAATATAGGCCTATAAAGGATCTCCAAGTCCTAGCTCCTGCCGGATTGAAGGTTTTCTTTTATTCTTATTGTCAATGGTTATACAATTGGACTCTCTCTCTCTCTCTCTTTTTATTTTTTTTTCCTCTTTTGCCAATAGCGAGTGTTAGTTTGTGCTATGATGTGAGGTTGCATATAGAGAAGACCATCATTTTTACCTTAAAAAGATATATCCTTTGTAGAATTTTGATCAAATAGTTTGTTTTCCATTAAGTGCCTTGTTCCGTTTGATATATACTTAATTAGATGACGTAGACCATTTGGTGATATGTGTGTTAGTGATTTTTCATGGGTTGGCCAATGTGGTGATGGGTTTTATTGACATTTCTTGGTTTAAATTGATTATCGTCATTGATATGAATGTAAGGTGCTTAAATGACTAAGTCAGATGAAATAGAACTGTGATATCTTTTATTCTGCCAGAATATGTTTTTTTTTATTTGAGTACTGTTAGTTTTCAACAGAAAATCTTTGGAACTTTTTTTCTTGTAGGTTGTCATTTGTAATGTACATGTACGGCATGGACTTCTAATGCTGGTCCCTGAAGCTTTAGAAGTTCTAGGAGGGATGGTTGACGAGATGGAGACGGCACGCCAACGTCTTGTTGCTGAAGTAAATAAGCCACCAAGAGGAAAAAGGTATTATTGAGGTGTCTCAAAAATGTTTTGCCTGTATTGATTTTTCGGTTTTGCTTTCAATAAGCTTGTCTCCCGTTTGTTGATTGTAGCCTCTGGAATTGATTTTAGTGTGAGATATTGGACTACCCACATCTAATTTTAAATGGATTAATATCCAGGAAATGATTTTGATCTAAATTATATGATGTTATCATTCATGACTTTATTGTGGAGGCAAGGAATTAGATATGGTTGGAAAAGTTCTCTGGAGAGGATGTTTAAGTTCTGCTAAATCAAATGACTATAATAGTCTTAGAATGTTTTGACAATATCTATTTGAATAATAAGCTTCTAATCTCCACTGATTCTATTGTTTTTATCTGTTAAGTAAGCTGCGTCCTGATCCTTAACAGTCTTTTCGATTACAACTTTAAATTGTTATGAGGCTAGATGTTTGAGTCCCTGAAACTCTATTATGTTTACTTCTATTTTCTTTATTGTTCTGCAGATCAAGGACCGGGGTGGTGCCTCCTTTAGCAACTAGAGCTACTCTGGCGGCTTGGCCTCATAACAGTGTTAATGTCTCTGGAAACACCAATAGCTCGGATGTTGTCCATGGTCAAACTGGTAACCCTAATACTATTCTCAGTCACAGCAATGGTTCTGTTAATATTCTTGGTCACACCGCTAATTCTGTTAGTGTACATGGACATAGTGATAATTCTTTTAATTTTCGTGGACGCATCAATGGTTCTAATATTATTGAGGCCTCCAATAGTTCCACATTAGAAGATGCATTTCCCTTTCAGGTGGATGAACAAGGTTTGTTTCCTCTTTTCTGTTCATCTAGCTGTTACGTTGCTAAACTATTGTATCTCAAAATTACATTTTTTGTATTTTGAGGGAGAGTGTCAACAGGTGAATAAAAAACATATGTTAGAGGGAAATCTTGAGATATCATTTTTATTTCGATATTTTAAAATTGGAAAATAGGAAAGTAATAATGAAGACTTTTGGGTACTTGGGTATTTATTTTGTCTTTCTCTTCCAATATTCTTTCTTTCCTCTTCTTTGTGTTACATGTAGAAAGGCCACGTCTCAGTAGTTACCAGTACTCAATTAGCCATTTTGGTGGTTGGCTGATGTTGAATGGATTAATATTAATATTTGTTAGGGAATTGTTTTGCACTTCCATTTCAATTCTTGAAGCAATACATAGCTATTAAATGTAATCATGGAATACGAGATGTATAATATGTTACCTACTGGCTCAAACATGATTCAGATTAATATAGATAGCTATTAGGCCACGTCTTTGCCATGTTTGCAGCAGCTAATTTCCATGCTTGTGGTGTATTGTCATTGGTTATTAATCAGCTCTGATTATGCGTGTGATAAAGTATATTTATTGATATAGAATAGATAAAACAAGTTTTGTTGATATTATCAGGTAATGTTGAGAAAAGCAGATGCCTTGACTGTTTATTATTATTATTTAAAAATTTGGCATCCAATCATGCCTTCTAGGTCCTCATGTGGTTACGCCTGGCGATGGAAGCAGTCCAAGGGCTACAGAAGAATTTTCTGCTCCAATGAGCTTAGGAAACACAATCCCTAATCCATTAAGTAGTGTTGTTTCTGATGTTGAAGAGATGCATGTTGATGCTTCTGTTGACAGGGCAAATGCTGTGTCAGAAGAGCATTCTAATATCATATCGAATCATGAGGATGTTCCTATTGTTGATGAGTTTGAACACCCCCTCATATTATCTGGAGACCGAGAAAGCCCTTTCACGTACTTTGCTAGTTTGTCTGCGAAGTGGGCTGCAATGGGGGAAAAAACATCCTCTGTTCAAGGAAAAGTCAAGGTGTTTATATTTCTCTCTGTTTTTTTTTGCATGTGCACACATCATAGTTGCCTTCCTCAACATAACACAATTGACAATAATAACTTGTTTAGCCAGACAAAACTTCTTTACGACCGACGCATAGCTGAGATCAATTTTGATGCATGCACATGCACATGCACACGTCATCTCTTCCGTCCACCGAACAGAATATATGTACAACTGTCTCGTGACTGAGGCATAGCTGAGTTCAAATTAAGTTGTGTTTCCAAATCATTTGGTGTTTGTCTTTGAACATTGAAATTGCATGGTGATTTGGATTTCGATCAGCTTTAATCAATTGAATTTTATGAAATCCGTGCAAGGCTAACGGTGATAGTGTGGCAGTAGCTGGACATTTTATATTGCTGATATTCCTGTATAAATACACAATTAATCATGAACAGTATTTCCACATTCTGAACAGTATTTTCCAATAATAACTAATTGTTGTCCATGTAGTAATGATCTTATGAGTATTGAGATATTCTTAGGTAGACTCAATCTACTATGTCATCTGTAAACTAATATAATTATATAGTGGCATGTATGTATATTGTATTTATATCGATCAATGAGATTAAAATAATTAAATGCATGTTACTTGTAATTGGATTAGTCTACAAATGATGTTGTAGACTGAATCAATGTAAGAATTTCTCTGTGAGCATAATTATGGGAAACATTATTGACAATTACGTGGCTGCAAATGATCAGAATATGAATAAAATCAGGACAAGCTTACAATAGACAAGCTTTATAGTTTCAAAAAGTCTCTGAAAAAACATTTTGGTTCATTAGATTTAAATTTAAACAAAAGGTGTAAAATTATGCAATTTTATTGATATTTTATTTTTTCGAGGACGAATGATGAAATGACATTGATTTAGATATTATGCTAAAATTTTTCTGAGAAGTATATTGTATTGAGAAGATGATTCTTATTTTCATATTCCAATTGGCAAAAAGATACAATGTTCGTGACTGAGCATTTTAGCTTTCATTCTATTTTCATGCAGCTTCAGTGCATAATTTTTTCTCTTTTTATTAGGTCATTATTTTCTTTTTGCTAACAACCGTAAAACACTGACAAAGATGGGATTTATAGGCTTTTAATTCATTTCTTTCAACTCTTGATACATGTAATTATTTTGTTATTCATTCAAATAAAACTTCAAAAAGGTGAAATGTATCTTGGTCTCTCATTTATGAACAAAATATCATATTACACGTATAATGTCTTGTTTTCTGTTCAATAATTTCTAATAGTTGACAAAAACTTTGTAGTGCTTTTTGACAGGTGTAAAGGGGTTCCAGTATAAGCACAGGACAACATATGAGCTTCAGGCTTATGTTGATGATGGCAGTCTTATCTCTGAGATCCTGATTGATCACAATGTGAGTCTAAGCTGTATTTTCATCCATTGTTATCCTTCGGTTGTTAAAATATAACAATATTTGATCAGCTATTTATACTCTTCAGGTGGTCCTAGAAAGAATTGGTCATTCTCCTGGGGAGGTCACTGCTGCTCTGTCTTCTTCAGATGCAAAGAGAGTTGGTGATATGAAGGAGACACTGAAAAAGTTCCAGATATTTTTAATTAATTTTGAGGTAAGAAATGACAATGGTTATGAACTGTCTGGTTAGAAATGATCCCATTCCTCCTAGCGGAAAAATTGCTTCCACATGACTTCGGTCTGTGAGAATCCTGCTGTTGCTGGGACTGTTTCTATGTGCTTTATTTCGTGTGGAGATGTGTTTCTATTACTTTCTATTTCATCATTTTGCAATGCTTTTGGTCCAGGGCATAATGCTTGTAGAGATGAATCGAACCTCTCCTATTCCAGTTGCCTTTGAGATGAACCAAGGCTATCTAGCTTCCGATGCCTGGTTGCTTATGAGAAGAGTTAAGTCTTCTGCTCCTGCTCAGACGTCACAGCAACCCCTCTCAAATCTCATTGACATATCGACATGATTGCCTTTTCATAGTTAACGCCTTGTGTTTCAGAGGGAAAGTTAAAAGACTCTGGAAGTTGATGATGATGAAACATTTGCTGCCATTTCCGGCTCTAGGAGGAAAATTGAGTTTGTTATGCAGATTTGTGCGTTGAGCAGGCAAAATAGGAAGGCTTGACGATAGAAAATTTTTCTTCATGCTTGGACTTGAGCTTCTTGGCCAGATTAGGAATAATTAGAGATGCATGCCGTTGGAACGAGTGGTTAGACCACATGCTTGTTAGGCAGCACTAGACAGTTGATTATCGAGGAAAACAGTCAACTGATCAAGTCTTCTGGTGATGGGAGGACTCAAACTTGTCCTTGTGAATATCTATGAGAACTGGAGAAGCCCGTCTCTTGCATTGTGCACATGGTTGACATATTTTCCATATCCACTTTGTTTTATGCATTTCGGTTTCTTGTCTTCAATCACATTATTTGTATCATAACATTTCTACAAATTCATTACAGTTAAACATACAAGTCATGCAAGATTACCATAGGTGATTTGCCACACAGGAGGGCCAACCATCAGGCAATTTTTCACTGTGCAAAAACATTACGTGTTTGGGACGTGCCATAGATCTATATCTTCCATATTTGTAGTGCTCGCTATATTCCTTTTAATCTGCATGATGCATGAAGCTTTGATCATCCATAAATGGCAGAAGCTCAGGAAATTCTACAATCTCTATACTCGTTGCTAGGAATTCCTTCATCTTTTTTACCAGATCAAAAATCTTCTTGCTAATTGTATCTCTTCGTGACTGGCCAGGTCCAGGGACTAGAAAAAAGCGGGTGCTGAATTCTACAACATCCGGCAAGAACACCTTCCAAAAGAATATTGCTTGATACCAAGCTGGCTCAATCATGTATTTATCTCCACGGCAAGCAGCATTCACAATTGCTTTGGCACACCTTTGAGGGGACGCTAATGGTAACACACTCACTTGAACCTAACAGCAAAGTGAAACTGTTATAGGTGAAAAATATTAATCTAATCTGGCTGACTTCATATGCATTATAACATTTTGTAGTAGTAGCTTACATCTTTCATTTCCTTATCCGCTACCATTTGACCTTGCTGATTGAGGAATTTTCCTTCAGTCATTTCTGTGTCGATCAGCCCCGGACTAACTATCGTTATTCCAATTTCATTCCCCAATTCCACCCTTAGTGTCTCATACAAGCTAACCACTGCTGCTTTACTTGCCTAAAATTCATTATGAAAACACCATTCCTCACAACTCATAATTAACAGAAGACGTACTATCGAAAATTGCTGATGGGATATCTTACACAATAAATGCTCATTCTTGGGGCAGGTAGCCATGAGGCACAAGAAGCAATTGCTATGATCCTTCCTTTGGTCCTTTTTAAGTATGGAATTGCAAAATAGGAGCTATATACCGAACCCCAGAAGTTTATATCCTGTAGAAAACATATGTTTAACAAATTAATCAGAACAGACTACCGTAACTAATCCAATTTCTAGACTTATTTGTTGTAAATAGAATATTTATTTATATAGAATAGCCTTGTTAAATCGAATGGGGATTGAAGAATCAAATACCATCGCTGGAACCATGTTAGTAATATCAGGAATATCTTCAAGCATGCTCAAGGGAGAAACCCCAGCATTGGCCACTAGATGATCCACTGTTAATCGTATTAAAACCCATCAATAATTATTAAGAAAACAAGGTAGAAAAACTGAATTTAATGATGACTATTGATATATAAATAAGAATTCATTCTGTTTACATCGACCAAAGTGCTTCACCGTAGCATCAACAAAGGCTTGACAATCTTCAGCTTTAGAAACATCTCCAGGAATGATAATAGGATGAGGGGAGCCAATCTTCTCGGCAGTGGCCGCCACTTTTCGGAGACGTTTCACTCTTCTCGCCACAAGGGCTAAACAAGCCCCTCTCTTAGCATACTCATAAGCTAATTGCTTCAAATTCACATCATATGCACAGAAATTAAAATTAATTAAACCAGTGATTTAAAGCCTAATAAATAATTGACATGAACATTTATTTAATTTGTCTGGAAGGAATTATAACCTCGCCAATGCCTGAAGATGCTCCGGTGATGAGCACTACTTTTCCTGTGACATCTTCAGAGAATATGGCGCCCAAAGTAGAGAAGAGAGACTTGAAAAAGAAATAAGGTGGTAGGAAGAAGAAGAGTGAAATTATAGCTGAAGGGGCAAACACTATGTTCATGAACTTGGCGATCAAATCCATGGCGTTTGTTTAATTGAAATGATGGACCTCATCACGTTCTCCCCGCAAATAAATAAAAGTGCGGCTACTTCGCCACGTACTGATTTTGCATGAACAGGATGAAACACGTATCTATATAATCTGTCTATTTTTTCATTGCTCTTGCAATCAAAGTGTGAAACAAACCAATGGATTTGTTTTTTGGTCTAATTTCTTTAACAAATTGTTAATGATTGGAGCTGATCTTCTAGTTTTTTTTTTTCCTTAGTCGGTGATTTGGGGTTATAAACTTTTAGCCTCTATTTCCTTTGCTCTTGGTGACAAAAATAATTTCTTTGAGTAAAAGGTTAGTCCTTAGCCTGAAAATTGAAAATGCTTTAATTTAATTGGGATGAAAAAGTAAATGCCTATGAATGTTTTTATTAGCTAAACCGAGTTCATGTCAACGAGGAAAATAAAGAAATATAGAAATTTTCAAATAGATTTAGTCTAGTTACTATGGCTCTGTTTGGTAAAATTCGGTGATAATCTAGTAGTAGCTGCAAGCTGATAATATAGCTTATTAAATTAAAAATATTTAATAAAATTAGCGGAAAAAGTAGGTGAATAATAATAATAATAATAATAATAATAATAATAATAATAATAATAATAATAATTGCTTAAGTCATATTCAGACCTTTAAAAATATTCGTTTTTGCCAGTTAGCTCCCTACTGCGATTTTTGGTCTACTTAGCCACCTGAACTTCATTTTTAGTCCACTTTGTCATATGATTAATTCGTAAAACCGAACATGTGGCCTTTTATTGTTGACATGATAGCTCACATGACACCATTAATCAAGTTGAACATTTTTCCTTCCCATATCAGTATTAGGAGACTTCATGCACATTTTACGAATTGGACATGGGGTAAGATTAACCAAAAAATGAGTTCAAGTGACTAAATGGACCAAAAACCACTATAGGGGGCTAAATGGTGAAATTGAATATTTTCAGGAGATGAAATATGACTTAAGCTTATTTTCAAAGTAGTGGAATTGTAGTTATTCATAGTAGTATACAACTATAATTAATAAGTTCAGATATCTAAAAATATTAATCATTAATTGTACACAATAATTGAGAAGAGTTGGATAGCCTAACTAAATAAGAGAACAACATAAAAGAAGATTTTTAGGTGAGAGATAAAACAATGTCATTTAGCAATAAGAATAAGAGTATAATAAGAAAAAAATAATAATCTACTATATTATTTTTGGATGCTAGTAGAAATAGCTTTTTTTTTAATATTATAATATAGCTTTTTTCAAATAATCTAATTTACCAAACATATATTATTGGTGAAAATAGCTTAAAATTTTGATCAAACTAGATTATAATCTATATTTTGGTTACCAAATAGTACCTATGTCATCTATAAATTAATTTAATTATAATATCTATGTAGATTCATTAATTGTTGCATTCACATAAATCGATATAAATAAAACAAGAGGAATTTTCGCCCTTCACCGTTTTTTAATTGTTTTTTTCAATATTACGATTTTTTTTATTTTCATCTTCACTTACTTGTTTTTCATCTGTACTCACTTTTTTAATTCTATCTTTTTTTTTCCTGCTCTTTCTTTGTTTATCATTGCAACTTTGTCTCATCTTGGCAACCTTTACACCATTTTCGTCCCAGGTATACTGATTTGATCGTCCCAGCCTTTTCATCTTCTTCGAGATCCACCATCGCAAACTTTCTCTTGTTTATGATATGGTTTTCTCCGATTTTGTTGCCCTTCTCCCTTCCATCTCTTTTGCTTTTTCGAAAAAGAGAAAAATTACCACTGAGATTTATAATGATGATTTAATTATTTTTAGGATTTGACTTTTGTTCTAAGTTCAATAAGTTCATCAGGTTGTTCCAGAGGAAGCTCTGAGATTGAGTTTGTTTATTTGCTTTTTTTGAGTTTTTGTATGTGTTGATTTCTTTTTTTTTTTCCGTGAACATCACTAAGATATCCCCAAAATATACCCAAAGTATTCCCAAAATATACCCAAGGTAATCCCATAGAATTCCTAATCGAAGTATTCTTAAGATATCCCTAAGATATACACAATGTATGCTCAATGTATACTAGACTTTATAGCCTTTGTTCACAATTGCTTTAGGCCAAGGTATCTCCAAGATATACCCAAGGTATATCTAAGGTATACAAAATCTTATAGCCATTGTTCACAACTGTTTTAGGCCCAATGTGTCCTCAAGATATACCAAAGGTATGCCAAGATATATCAGACTTTATAACATTTGTTCACAACTGTTTTAAACCCAATGTATTCTCAAGATATACCCAAAGTATGCTTAAGATATATCAGACTTTATAGCTTTTGTTCATATAACTATTTTAGGTCCAAGATATTTTCAACATATACTCAAGGTATGACTAAGGTATACCAGAGATTATCTTATATTTTGCTAAGTATGTTAGGCCGAAGTTATACCCGAGATATACTCAAGATATATAGGAGGTGTTAGTGTAATTGTAGAAAATATTTTTCGGTAAAATTAAAAAAAACATTGATGGAAGGTTAAGTTGTAATTATTTCTCATTTTTTTTTATATTTATCAAAAATTCTCCTAAAACAATTAAATGTCATTATATAATTAAATTAATCAACAAACGTGATAAATTGATTCAATATAAAAATTTCTTACCAAAAATATTGTATAAAATAAAATATATTATACTTTTTTTATTGATTTAATTTATTATAAACCGAAAGAATAATAGCAGCAACATCTAGATCAATTAATTTTCATTCTCCCTTGATCTCTGTGGTCTGGATAGTGTCAGGGTGGAGGATGTTCTTAGCTCCAGTGAAATCGAGAATTTTCTTACTAGGCGCTTCGGTGGCGGGTTTCTCAGCTCTCGAAAGACAGAAGAATCGAAAAAACCATTCCAGCACATCACGTGCAAACACCTTCCATATCCAGGTCGCCCTGACCCACGATGGCTGTGTCTGGTATTTATCTCTTCTGCAAGCACTCCTCACTATAGATTTTGCGGATTTACTTGCTGTTTCAACTGGAATAATACCAACCTCTACCTACTCAAACAGTTAAAAATTATACCGTTCAATATATAAACACAGAAATTGAATAATATTAGTAATTATATAGTGATAAAGAGCTTACATCCCTCATGTCTTGCTCCACACCCATTCTTCCTTCAGGTATTAAGTATTTGCCCCGTGTCAATTCAGACTCTATGAACCCAGGAGTCACTATTAATACATGAATGTCTCGAAAAAACTCAACGTAGCCGCTTTGCTTGCCTGATGATCAACAACTTCAATTATATGATTATTGTTGAAGTCCTAGGTGGGAATAAAAATTTAATAATACTTCTATTATTGAGCTAATTTTTGGAAAAAGTTAGATTCAAATCTAATTATTTACTGAATTTTTATATGGTATCAGAGTAATGGTTTGCAAACTGTACAATATGCTATTTTCACATCAAGGAGACCTTCCGCTGTGTTATACATTCTCACAGCAGACATGAACGTGAGGAGACTGTTAAAATTCTACATCGGATGGGAATATATAGAGAAAAATATAAATAAGTGGCATGTACTTTTTGCGATTTTTAAATAAAGGTCTGTGTTATTATTATTATTATTTTACAAAACAAAGTATGTAGTTTACTCTCTTAGCAAAAATGGATAATTGTCATTAACATCACTAAGTGGTGTTAATGTGACGATGACGCGGTGTTCACATTAATGCTGATGGCACATATTTAGAACTGACATGGACACCATGTCAGCGCTACATCGATGTTAACATCACTTAATGCTGTTAATGACATACCATTTTTGTTAATGGAGTAAAACACATATTTTATTTTGTTAAAAAAAAATACCGACCTTTATTTAAAAATTGCGAAAGGCATATGTCACTTATTTATACTTTTCCCTAAAAATTTAATAGCACTTACAGTGGGTTAGACAATTTTCTACGTTTGATCTAGTTTTTAGAAATAGTTATGTCCAAATCTATTTATCTACTGAATTTTATAATTATAAGTTAAATTAAATTAGGAGACCCAAAATTCAAGAATATTGAGTCGCAATTACACTGTAGATGTTCATTCTTGGCAGTGGTAGCCATGAAGCAGCGGAGGCAAGTGCTATGATCTTGCCTCTACTCTCTTGCAGATATTAAACTGCGATCGGGTTGTATAAACTGAACCCCAGAAGTTGGTGTCCTGCATATAATTAATTAATATCATCATCGGATATCCCCATTATAAAGGTAAACTAAAGCAGCTTAAGTACATAAAGTTGAATCTTGATTTAGTACTACCATTACAGTCCTAAAATTGGTGACATCAGCGATTTCTTCGAGCATGGCCACTGCAAATATGCCAGCATTATTAACGAGATGATCCACTGTACCCCAGCATAACGATATATAAAAATTAATCATACATAAAAATTGGGAAATTAATCAATAGATCTCCTGAAAAAAAAAACATAAAAAGTTTACTTACATCTCCCAAAATGACTGAGAGTTTCCTTAACCATTCGATAGCAATCATCAGTGCATCAGCAAGAATCATAAGAACATCAGGAGACCCCAATTCTCTTGCTCTATTGACAACTGATCTTAGTGCTTTATTTCTGCGTGCTACCAGGGCTAAACAGGCTCTTCTTCTTGCATATTCATATGCCAAATTCTGCAAAATAAATGAATAAATAAATAATTAAGAAACTCAATTAATGACCAATATTGTGATTGTACTTCTACTAAAATCTAATTGAAAAATTTATTCAGTTAGTCTGGGTAAGCGAAATATTAAATTAGTCGCCTCCCCAATACCTGAAGAAGCACCAGTTCTAAGGACGACCTTTCCTGAGACATCCTCACTGAAAATGGTGTACAAAAGGAAAAAAAAAAGCAGAGGGAGAAGAAGCTAAAAGGAGGGGCTACTATAAGTTGAGGAAACTGTGTACGATATCCATGTCGGTTTAGTTTATCTTATCACAAGATGAACTATGAAATTAATGCTGAAAATTGTGATTAAAGGATCATTTTGAGTGCGAAGTTTGGGTTTATCACTACAACAAATTTGGGTATTAGGGACGAAATTTTCGTCGCCAAAACTATTCTAGAAGGAAAAACTTTCGTCGTAGAAACACCGTCGCTAAATAGTTTGGTCAATTCAATTTTGATTTTCGTCCCCAATAGTATACTTATTTATGACGAAACTTATTTTCGTCCCTACATATGATAACAATTGGCGATGGAATTTTGGTCACAAAAGTTCAGAAAATAGTCCCTCTTAAATCGTCGCCAATAATTCAGTGTTCAAGGATATCGTCGCCAAATGTTTCAAATTTTTTGGGACGAAATTTTTATTTTGTCGCTATAAGACTTAGTTGTTTTAGAGACGAAATTTTATTTCTACTTGGTTGCAAAAAGTCACATTATTTTTTATTCATTAATTAATTTATATTATTTTTTTTTCTTTCCCTTCCCAATATAAATTATTTTACATTACCATTAAAAACATCACTAAATCACATCTTAATTAAAAATGCAATTTAAAGGGTAATACTAAAAATTAATGAATGCAAGATAATCATATTAGCATAACAAGTATTCCATATCATTGTCATCAAATTTTGAAGTAAATCAATACTTAGTTACACCTTTAATGTTCTAATAAAGTTTGATCAGTGCTAGATTTCTTTACAAAATCTACTCTTGTAGACCTTTTTGTACCAAGTTATACCAAAAAGTATCACATATGCTATATCCAAAACTGTCGTGAAAAAATACCCAGGAACCATACTTGTTCCATAACCTACAAGCCATAAATATATCTTGAGTTAATATAAAGTAACTAGATATAGAAAGATCTCAATGTAGATACATGTGCAAATAAAAGAAATTTCGATAACATAATCAATATCTGTTAATTGCAACACCATCAAATTAACCAAATTCTGCTCTATCACAAAGAATAATAACCAATTAAGTAATTGATTTATAAACACACAGAATCTGCAAATATGACAGTTGAGTTAGGAATAAACTTGTATATGAACTCAACATTAAAAAGATACTGACGCTATTTGCAAATTCCAGTAAGCTTTTTTTAGCAAATGTAACAAAAAAAAGTTGAACAATAAACATCATACTACTGATCCCAAATGAAAAGCAAATGCAAAATTTGTCTATAATGCTAAATTCAACTTATTCTTATGTGATTCTGTTCAAACTTCAAAGTTTCCTATACACCACACTAATGGCTTCAAGACAATACCAAAAAACAAAAATATAAAAAAAATACCTAAACATGTACCAACTTTCCCATTTGACAATTTCATAATTTATTCTAAATATTTCATTTTCTTGGTGAAAGTGTTGGACCTCAAGATCCCTTTCTGCAGCCAATTCACAATATTTCAACAACCATGTTTCCTTTTACACTTATGACTTTGGTACTACATGATCAAAATTCCTCCAACAGCTTAATCAACTTTTCCTAGATAAAAATTTGAAACTATAGATATTCCAAATTCCTTGGCAGATACAACAAAAGTAAACCTTATAATATAATCAACAGAGAAATCAGAATAATGAAGCAATTTAAATTCACACTAACATGGACAAATCATCCTACTATAGCAACTACAAAAGCATACCTTATAATATAATCATGGGCTGCGAAACAGATACCAAATTGGCCATACTAGTGTGCAGGGGCAGAAGGCTGGGTTTGCACTCCAATTAAGCTTTCAATCAATTTTCTTTGTTGCTCCAACTGTGCCTTCAGATCAATGTAAAGACTCTTCAATTCAGCATGTTGAGTTTGAGAGGCCTTCAGTGATTCTTCAAGTTCCTAAATCCTTGAATTTGAAGTCATATTTCTTTTAGGCTTTGGTCCATATCCCAAACCTTTAATATATCCTTACCTAGAAAAATAAATTTAATCAGTTCACATGTCGTAAAGTTAAAAATATTAATTACAATATTAATCTTAGATGATAATGTGTACAATTTCATCCCAAACCTTGGCTTATCTCGTTCATTTATTAGTTCATCACATGTAGAATCATATTAAATTATTGAATTGATCATTTAATAGGTTTAGTTTATCTAGCTAAATTGATTCTACAATGACCTTACTTTCAATTTCTATTTGTAAGAACATTCCTACTTACCTGTGTCTTGTACTCTGCACGTTATTGGATTCTTTGAATTCGTTAGTACATATATACCGATCCAACTCCATTGATGTCACTTGCTAATGATATATCTTTCATTATCAAGTATAAATATATAATCAACTTAAGTTCTCACATTATTTGTTTATTTGTCACTCCATTTGATGTTTATCTAGATATCGCAATATCACTTTAAAATTAATATCAGTAAAGAAATTTATTAAAAATAAAGAAAACTTTTATATAAACAAATAAGTACTAAGTTTGTGCTTTAATGAGATTCACCAAGAGCCAAATTGCTCTAAATTTTAAGTCAGTTATGGATGCAATTGCAATCTAATAAAGATAGTTATTGAATTTGGGTTCTAAAGAGGAATTGTTGACTAACTTAGTTTGGCAATTCTAGTTGAAAAAAAGACTAACTAAATTAACACACAATTAGAGGCTGTTTGGATTTGTTTCTGTCTTGATGTTTTCATTGTTTTCTTAAGAAAAAGTGGAATTGTGGCACAGAGTCATGGTTTTCATTTTTAAATCCTATGAACAAAATTTTCTCTTTTCTAAAACCAATAGGGGACGAAACTGGTTTGTCATAAAATAATGGATTAATTCTCTTCCCCTAGTTTGGTCTCTACTTGTCAAATTTGGTCCCTAAATGCTTTCCCTCTAAATTTTTTCCCTTTCAGCGTATGTTAATTTGTCAAATTGTCGCTGGCTAAATATTGGTAATGTTAAGGACGATTCCAAATTTTGGTAGTGCAAAATAATCATTTAAGGACCAAAATATTTTGGTAGCACAAAAATTCATCCCTAAATAAAATATTTGTTGCAGTGTATAATTTGGTTTTGAGAAAATGATCAAGATATGTGTTTTTTGACAAGAAATTTCGCTATATATAAATAATTATATATTGAGAGTTAATTTCTGGATTTTGTCTAACATACTCCAAAATAACTTTTAAATGTTTTGTATCAAAAAAATGACTAAAATTTTTTTTTTTCCATAAAAATCATTCTGACATTTTTTCAATATCAATTTTATTTTATTTAATTATTTACTCTTGATATTTAATTAAATTATTAAATATTAAATTTAAATAGAAATTAAATAATTTTTATTTTAACTTAAATTAGATAATTTAAAATTTTAATTATTTAGTTAATTAAAAATTAAATCGAAAATAATATTATTAACATAACAAATATTTTAATAAAAATAAAATAAAAAAATTAAATATTTAAATTATTTTATTAATTTTATTACTTATTAAATTAACTAACTTAATTATTAAATATTAAATATAAATAATTAATAATTAAATAAAATAAAAATAAAATTGAAGAAATAATAAAAAATGTTGGAATGATTTTTGAGAAAAAAATTCTTTAATGATTTTTACAGTGCAAAATATTTAAAAGTTATTTTGGTGTAAATTAGATAAAATTCAGTTATCGTGAGTGAAATTAATCCATATATTCACATACTTAAACTAGTGAATGTGTTAGTAAAATTTAAAACTCAATATAAGCTCATTTATAAGAATGAAGTGGAAAGCGGCTATTCCATATAAAAAAAAAAATTCTAAGTTAAAAAACGAATTTATATAGAAAAGCTCATCCTTCAATTAATTAGCATATGGAAGACTTTCTCTCAAGTATGTAGATATAAAGAATGCAAATTTATAGTCGAACAAATACCAATACGTAGGTACGTGACTTGCACAAATTAATACAAAACGAAAATACAATAATCCACGCCCAACTCAACTTGTACATTTCTAAAAAATTGAAGTTTGTCGCATGTGTGCTAGATGCGTTACGCGTGTAATGTGTGCCTTAAAGGCGCTAGTAAAGTGCTTCAAATTCCCGCAGAAATTAAAACTAATTAAATCGATGGTTTAGGGCCTAATCTATAATTAACGTTAACATAAACATGAAGATGTGCTCTAGATAATTTTCCATGATGGCAATTGTTCCCAACACCGACATAAAAGCTACTAGCTAATTGTGCGGACATTTTAAGCTTATGAATGGGTCCATAGGCAGTCGCAGTCGCAGTGTTAGTGTGCATGAAGGAATACGAATGGTGTGTTGTATGTTAGCCTAATTTCCTTAGGCAATTGAACCGTTGGCAAGTCTTTCTTTTCTTTTAGTGTGACAACGAAAGTAGGTTGTACCTTCTTCAATCCTTTTGAGCCATGCAACTCTCGAAAGGATTGAAGATATTTTTCTTGTCACACTAAAAGAAGAAAAGAACTTGCCAGCGATTCAAATGCCTACAGAAATTACCAAAATTTTTTAGAGTTCAAAGATGTTATGCCGAGTGCCGCGTGGTCATTTGTAGAAAAAGACCCAACTTGGGACAGTGCATGAAAGTGCTCAATAAATGAACAATGAAGTGTGTGGAGCATAAATAAATGGGACATGTGTACAAATTTTCAAATTAATATAGTAAGGCCCCATTTGGTTGCAGTTAGTAGGGTAACCGATTTATAATAGTATTTAATGCAGTTATTGATAGAATATAAAATTATCAATATAAATATTATTTATATCATATAAAATACATTCTTTATGATATTATCTCTACATAAAGAGAGCCACATTAGCAGATCTCATACCCGTTGAGTCACATCAAAATAATAGATCGAAAAATCACCTATGAATACATGATTACGGAGATTACCTGTGATCCCATCCCTTGGAATTACACGACAAGAGGTCCATTCATCAAGAACTCTAGACATTTCTCATACTGTACACAACGTTTAATGATTTGCAGATGGGTAGCTCCATAACATTAAATGCATAAACGGCCAAGGGAGGTGCACGTAGGTAAATGTGAACAGTAAGAAGTGACAATAATCCACTCCAATACGACAGAAAGACAATCTCAAGCAGAAGATTCTTGACATTGGAAGCTCAATGTTGAAATCAACAGTCACCCAGGAGCAGTCAAGTAATTTCACACATAAAACTCCATATTTAGGGAATTGTCATGCAAGTTCAAACAACTTTACTTCATTATCTCCAGCTATTCATCTTCTCTCCATTCTCTTTAACTTCTTTTCCGAGTAACTCAATTATCGGAGTAGGTACGCTAGATCTCGGCACTTATTCTAATTTCGTTTTGTTCACAATATCCGGAAGTTGGAGACTGGAAGTTATCATTTATGATGTATGAATAGTCAATAAAAATAAAATGATTACTTTTTATACAATTAATTATTTTAATAATTAAAATAATAAAATAATTATTAATAAAAAATTTCAGAAACTTATATTATATAATTTATAAATATAATTTATTAATTTAATGTATTTTTAATATACTTTTTTTTTATATAATGTGGGTTAAATGGTAGAATATGAATATTGGTTAGTGATAACAAATATTAAAATAAATAATAATGTTATAATTTTTTAAAATAATATATTTTTCTTTTTATTAAAAAAGTTGTAGCTGTTTCAAAAAAATTCAAAAATAAAACTTTTTCGAACAACTGTTATTTATGCATAAAATAACTAATAACTGCTGTTTGAAATATTTTATCAAATATCTCCAAAACAGTTGTTGTGTAGCACCTTATACCTATGAATATCACTTATACTTATATCATATTATCATATATTGCATAAAATAAGACATAGTCCTGTTTATAATGAGGGATAAATTTTTTTTTGAATCATATAACATTATCACTTTGCAACATTTGACAGCTCAGCCAAATATCACATCCTGATTATAAACCTAATATATCACATATATTAATAATTCAGACACTATGTTCAATTATTTCAATTACAAAGGTTAAAGCCAAATACATATTTACATACTATTACATATTTACTAATTTATACATATGCGGATAGACAACCCAAAATACAAATGTCATGTTCCTATACATATGTGCAATGCAAGGAGAGAGATTGGTGAGGCTCG
>CATIWF010015753.1:0-76029 GCA_949630135.1 Balakata baccata | reverse complement strand
AACACAAATTTCACATTTATGTTTTATATCAATGTAGAAATTAGGTATGTGGTTCAAGTTAATTAACCTTCTCAAGGTATTATAATTAACATGTCCTAGTCTACCATGCCATAAACTAGAAGACTCAAGCAAATAAGTAGAAGATGTACTTTCATTATTACATTTAATAACAATTACATTGAACTTAAAAAGCTCATCAATAGCATACCCTCTTCCCACATACATTCCACCCTTGGACAAAACAACTTTGTCTGATTCAAAAACCATTTTGAACCCATGTTTGTTCAACAATGAACCTGACACCAAATTCTTGTGAATATCAGGCACGTACAAAACATTGTTTAGAGTCAGCTTCTTTCCAGAAGTCATCTTTAGCACCACTTATCATTCACTAAGAACTTTAGAAGTGGCAGAATTGCCCATAAACAATTTTTTCCCACTCTTCGGCATGAAGGTAGAGAACATCTTAAGACTTGAGCATATATGCCTTGTGGCACTGGTGTCAATCCACCATTCTTTTGGATTTGACCCAACCATGTTCACTTCTGATATAACAGCAGCAAGATTAATATCAGAAACCTCTTGAGTAATATTTTGCAAAAGATTAGCTTCATTGCTCCTTATCTTCTTTGGGAGCTTACAATCAGAAGCCTTGTGACCCATCTTGTCACAATTAAAGCATTTGCCTTGGAATTTCTTTTTAGAAACTCCACCTTTGGGACCCATTTTAGGTTCCTTGAATTTCTTCTTTTTGGTATTTTGTCGATGTTCAACAATATTTACCTGAGCCTCAGAAGAATTCAGCCCCCTCCTTTCTAAGCCTCTATTGTCTTCTTCAATTCGAAGTCTAACAATTAGCTCCTCAATATGCATTTCCTTTCGCTTGTGCTTAAGGGTACCGTTACAGGCACAACCGGAGAGACAACCCGAGCAACAAAAAGTGATGGCTAGGATCCATCCTGAACATTGGTAGCAGCTACCGTGTTCTCCATTTCTACAACAATAAACAAATTATATTAATTCCAAGAATTAATAAATCTAAATAAAGAATTAACAAACGAAAATTTGTCTTAAGATTGTTATGAGAAAGTACAAGAAAATAGGAGAATTGTTAATTCAATATTCAAAAACAGTTGAAAATGGAAAACCAATCTGAGGTCTGTGTAGCACACAGTTTCCTTAAGACAAATTCGCCTCCTACACGGGTGTTTAGGATAATCGGCATTTGTCTCCCAGGATACAGCAGATTCTAAGTAGTTGTTGAACACATAACACCTACTTATAGCGAACTTTTACTTGTCACAACCTCTATCACTTGAGAAGAAGAAGGAGAAGAAAGAAAGAAATACTTCAAGAACAATCAAAGAATACTCTTCATCAACTCTTGAAAATTCAAGCTTAAACCACCTATTTATACTAGATGGAGGAGACATGGGATTAATTGTAATTAATTTCCTTTAAAGGTTGTCAATGATGCTTTTGTAACTCTCAAATAATGGTGAAATTAATCTTTGAAACATCAGAACATTCCAAAAGACATGAAGCTCAAAAGTCCATTCTGTAACAGAATCCACACGGGCTTGTGGATCTGTCTTGCTCACCCTACAGACACAACTATACGACTGTATGGATCCACACAGGCATGTCAGTGGCCTAACCGTGTGGATCCACACGGGCGTGGCAGAATGACAACAGTGTGAATCAACACGGGAGTGTTGCCAAATTTTTCAGAAATAAAAAAATAATTTGAAAAAATTGGGCTTGTTAAGGACTACGAAATTTTGGACTGACATTCGTGTATGCAGGTCGCGCACCCACGCATTGGCTCATGGATTTGCACCCCCCTACACCTGAGTGCCAATTGATCTTGTAAGAGATTCGCTACAGAACGAATACGTTTATTTTTTAAATGATTCATATGCATCTCTATATATAAACACAAGTCCAACTTCAATTCTTAGTGATGTGGGATAAACTCCCACTCACTTTTCACCTTTAAATCTCCTTACCAAGGAGCTTACTTTGAGTTTCAATTTCTATTCACACATTTTCCATTTTGAGCATATGAATACATTAATTCATAGTCCTCATGTCAAGGAACATATATCCGGATCTTTCTCCCAAAACCGAGTTGTGGGACCCACCCGAATAATTCTCTCAAAATGGCTCATAATAACAATTTTTTTCCAACACTATATAGTGTTGGATTACTTAAAAGCTCAATCTAACTCTATGTTTGTATGTGGAATAGCCAGTGAGAGTCATTTGGTTATCAGTTTTACCACTGTTTGAAGCAAAAGGTATTTTTTTAAATAATACTATGTTTTAAGAAAAGAGTTTCTTCTACAGTAAGATAGTAAGAGTAAGAATGAACTTGATGAAGTTCAAATATATATTCAAGCAGACATAAATCAACTGACAAAGCCCAAATATGTTATTCATATAGATGAAGTAACAGTAAAACCTTATGAAACACAAAAGTTTCATAAGTAAAGTAAGATACGAGTTGTTCCCAAGAGATATAGATCTCTTATAAGTGAACAAAATGATCGTATTGTTCATAGAGGATAATGAATCTACTACTTATGATGAGATTCTAAAAATTTTAGAATATGGAAGGTAATACAACTCTATAAAGGTAGAGTTGGTAGTTAAAAGATATTGTTTTTTTTTTAATTTTTATTATTTATTAGTGAACCCATATCTTATAAGTTATAAAATGTTCCTGACCATTCTTTTTTCTTTTTTATTTTTGTATTTAGATCTTAAACTAATTTATCCATTTATGTTTTATTATATGTTAAATTATATAAAATAGTACGTATTATTTTAAGTTATTTATCATTTTTATATCCTTAATTCATTAATTACTTAGTTATTATAATAAAACATATTTAGTAGCTAAACAATAGTAAAAATACATATAATTCATATTTATAATAAATTTATTGCGTTATGGAATTTAAATTTACTTTGAAAACAGAGAGAATTAAAAGAGGGAAGAAGAAATGTTGGGAAGAAAAACACGGCTGGCATTGGCATCGGGTGGACTTTTGGCAGCATAATTTGAAAGGAATTATTTGAGTTAGGAGGGAATTAGAGGGAAATTAGAGGAAGGGTATAAGAGTATTTTTCTTTTTTTATTTTAATTAATTAAACTTTATTAGATATTAATGCTATTCTAAGTACCTAGATTCTAGGGTCATTTTCAATATGTCATGACCTGTGCTGAAGACTATTTCAACTTCCTATGCAAATGGGTTTTGGAAAATTGAAACTTGGTCGGAATCGGGACTGGTGGGTGATGTGGGTATATTTGGTGAGTGAGAGTTGGAGAGTGTGTGGCATGCGATGGTGAAATATTTGATATGTGTGAGCTTGTCGGTGGGACATATGGAATAGTGGTAGAATCAAATTGTGTACCTGATTCCAAAGTTGAAAGTGGCGTTGATATTGTCAACCGTGATGGGTTTGTGGACTTCCTCCACAAATTGGACACCAATGAGGACATTTTAAAAGGAAATAACTGCTCATTAAACCTGTTTCTTTTAATTTTTATCCCTGAATTAATTAATTTCTTACTATTAATACATTAATATTCACAATATGATTTATTCCATATGTCGATATATTGATTTCATGATTCAAGCACCAAAACAAAAGGGGAACGCGAATGAAGAAACTAATTTATGATACATATACCATTTGACACTTCTTTAATAATAATAATGTTGTCTATATAAAAAACATATCTTATACATATAGCATACATATAATCCAATTATAACAGATGCTGAGTTTGAATTTATCTATATAAAAAATATTATATAATAGATATATATATATATATATATATATATATATATATATATATATATATATATATAACAAGTGAAAAAATTGTTCCCATTCAGCCCTCAAATGATAGTTCTTTGAGCTTAAACTTTCCAATCCAAATTTGAGAAAGAAAATCGAAAAATAGGAAAAATAGAGAAAATAACTTGATACCCAATTTTTCGTTTACCGATCAGCTCTCAAACAATTCCGGAACTCAAACTATCTAGTTTAAGGATTTTCGACTCTCTGAGTTCATTTCCAATGTCAAAATTGCAAAATAAAGCTAAAAAATAAAAGAAATGGGAGGACAGCTCTAACGCACATTTTCTCCTAGCCGATTTTGCAATTTTAGTTGGATTTTGGAAAAAATAATATCACTGAAGTGATGAAAAGGTAGAAAAATAGTTGTGATTCAAATTTTATAATGATTGGATGTCGTTTGGATAGTTGATAGAGTTGATAATGAAGTAGGGAAAATGAGAGAAGAAGAAAAGAAATAGGATAAAATTACAAATAAATTTTCTTCGGTTAAGTTTTTGGAATTTGGAGAGGTAAAATTTAAAATCACACTAAAAAAATGAAATTTATGTCCAAATTCTTTTTTTAAATTATTTATTAAACATTTTAGTAACATTTTTCTGTGTGGATAAATTTATAAAAATAAATTAGTAGGTAGATAAACTTTAAAAAATAAATTTTTAGCCACATAAAATTTTAGTATTAAATAATAAGGAATTATGATGTAAAATTAGTATAAAAACGAAGTAAAATTGGTAGGTAAATTTTATTAGGTACATAATTTTTTGTAGTGAAAATTAAAAAATGAGATATAAAAATATTATTTAACAATTATCAAATATTTTTATTATGAAAATGATATAATAATTTATTTTTAATGGTGTAAATTTATTATAACTATAATCCGTGGATGCATCCATAGACAACTTGGCCTCCTCCTTCACAACTTTTTGAGTTTATTATTCTCATATGCTTCGTACACCACTAAATTTTATAGATTCGTCCATTTTTCGGCTCTCGTATTCAAGCTTTGTTCCTACGTAGGAACATAACATGATGATGCTAATGATAATAATGATGATGTTGACGTTGATGGTGATGACAATAGAGTGGTGGTAGTCAAACATGAGATTCTTGTTTAATGGATTAGTACTAGAATAATTGATGCTAGACGATAAAAAGAATTTAGATCATAAATTTAAAGAAATCATAATTGTAGAACTTGATTATTATTTTTAATTTTTTACATTTTTAATTATTGATTTTCAACATACTTTATTTATTTAATCACAAATTAAAAAACTACTTTATAATATTTTATCATTTCATGAAAAAAAAAAAAGGCCATGCATGGAACAAAAGGCAAAAAAAGAAATAATAATTACAAATTATTATCGTACTGTATATAAAAATAAGAATTGAGACATACAAATTTACTAAAAAATCAATCTGATTCTACTAGTTAATTAGATTAATTTTATCATTTAATAATTTAATTTATTAGTGAATAGTATTAATAATTTATTAATTAAAAATCAAATTCTATTAAAACTAAGTAACTATATTTTATATATAGAAATCTATAATGATTTAAAAATAAAAGTTTATTTTTGTTTAAAAAATAATAGGGAATACACTCGTAATCTTTTTTACTATCTATATATCTCATAAAATTTCTTATTTAGGCTAAATTATTGTACTTAAAAAGTTATAATGCATTTTTCATTATTTATAAACCTTTAGATTAAAATATTAATGCAAAAAAATATGCAACATATAGATTGCTTACATATCATATAAAGAAATTAATCGAGGAAATTACGTTTTAATTTCTATTTGATGCAATATCCCAACAAATTTTTTTTTTTGATAAGTGAAGTAGAATTTTATTATTTATATATATCCAAAATACAAATTGACACACCTAATTTAAATGACAATAAAATTAATGAAAGGATAAAACCTACAAAGTGAACATCGACTACTATTTACAAATAAATCGTAATCATATCATATCATAATATATATAAAAATGGAAATTGAAGGGGACGGATAAATTTATGAAAAAATCAATATGATTGTATTAGTTAATTTTATCATTTAATATTTTAATTTATTAGTGAATAGTATTAATAATACAGTAATTAGAAGTCTAATTCTATTAAAATTAGATAACTAAGTTATATATATATAAATATAGATAACTAAAATTATTAATACATAGTTAATGAAATTTTCCTGTCAATAATAAAACTTTTGTTTTTATTTTATTTTACTAAGGACAATATTTTTTAGAACAAAATTTAAAAAGAATAAATAATGTAATTTTTTCTATTTTAAATTTTAAAAATGGTAAATCTAAACTAATTTACAATCATTCATATAATATATAACATAAATTTCAAAATACTGAGTACAATTTTTATAAGTTATTTTAGAAAATATAATTTGTTAATAATTTTATATAGTTCAATAATTAATTTATTTTAATCATATATATGATAAGCTAATTTTTTAAAATTTATGTGCATAGTATAATATAGTTTACTTTTATATAAAATATAAGAATCAAATATAATTAATAACAATTAGAATTTAAGGTAAATGTGACTTAATTATATAATAATTAAAAATAACTAAAATTAATTTGCTAGACAAGATTATTATTATTATTTATTTAATAATGGTGAGTTCAATTATTAAAAATCACATTAATATCCTCAACAGTCTCTATTTTTCTTCTTACCTAAATCTAGAGAATTTTATGTCTTTAAACAGCCTCCCTATCTTCCTTATTAATTATCTCACTCCATAAAATTTACATTCTCTCTCATCAGATTTAAGAGTTACTAAGAGCTCATAAGTAATATTTTATTATTTTTCTTTCATCTCTTTTGTTATTTTCTCTCTATTTCCTTCTTTCTTTTTTTTTTTTTTGTTTCTTGTTCTCTTTTTTCATTTTTTCTACATGGTTTTATCAATAAAAAAAATTAAAATAGAGAGTGATATAAGTAATATTATTAGAGTGCACACAATTTTCAAGACAAAATAAAATAGAAAGTGAGTTTTTTATAATATAATAGAGAGTGAAATATGAAGTATTGTTGGAAATGCTCTTACCACCTCTATTTTATATATGACTCTTAATAATGGACAAATTAGTAATTTGGGAAGACAGACAAAATGATCGTAAAATACTTAATACATTTATTTTATATGTAACTATTAATAATTGACAAATTAATAATCTTTATATGAGTTTTAATATGAATCCAATATATAATAATCACGTGTAATGTACACTAATGACAAATTGGAAGGGCCAAGCAAATTTACTAAAAAGTCAACTTGATTTAATTAATTAATTGGATTACTTTTGTCATTTAATAATTTAATTTATTAGTAAATAGTATTAATAATTCATTATATATAGTATGATATATGAATTAAATATAATTAATAATTATTAGTATTTAAATTAAATGTAATTTAATTACATAATAATTAAAAGTAGACAAGATTATTATTATTATTATATAAAAATTAAATAATAATTATTGACGAGTTCAATAGTTAATAATCACGTGCAAGACACGTTAATGAAAAACTACTTAAATATAAAAGTGGGAATAAAGGGAGGACATGCAAATTTACCACACAAAAAAAACTAATATTATTGTATTAGTTAATTTGATTAATTTGATTATTTAATAATTTAATTTATTAGTGAATAATATTAATAATTTATTCAAATTCTATAAGAATTAGACAAAATATATATATATATATTAAAAAAATAAAAACAAATTATTTCCAACTCATTCGTTGAAAAACAATGGTAAATTTATTACTATTTGTGCAAATAAATTTTACAGAAATTTTGGATTCAATATTATATGTGCTAAGAAATATTTCGACTCTTAGCACATATAACATTGAGTCCAAAATTTCTATAAAATAACAATCGTGTATTGTTATTCAAAGAATAACAACGATAATTTTCAATAACATATTGAATTTATATAATGATAAAACTAAATTAAATTATAACTATCCATATAATGTATAATATGAATTTTACAATACTGATTACATTTCTTTTAAATTATTTGAAAAGTTATAATTTTTTAATAATTTTTATATAGTTCAATAATTAATTTATTTTAATCATATACATAATGAGTTGAGTTTTTTAAATTTACATAAATAGTATAATATAATATAATTTTATATAAAATATAAGAATCAAATATAATTAATAACTATTAATATTTAAATTAAATGTGATTTAATTACATGATAATTAAAAGTAACTAAAATTAATTTGTTGTACGAGATTATTATTAATAATGGTGAGTCCACTTATTAAAATTGGGATTAGAGAAGATATGCAAAATTATCGTAAAATATTTACTACATTTATTTTATATATAACTCTTAATAATAGACAAATTAGTAATTTAAGATGACAGACAAAATGACTATAAAGTATTTACTACCTCTATTTTATATATGACTCTTAATAATAGATAAATTAGCAATTTTCATGTGAGTTATAATAAGAGTCCAATATTTAATAATCATATAAAATGCACATTAATAATTGTCTCTACTCTTAATCAAATCATAACATATATAAAAGTGAAAATAGGAGGATAAGCAAAATGACCAAACTCTATTTTATATATGATTATTAATAATGAACAAATTAGAAATTTGATAAAATTTGAGATAAACATGCATCTCTATAATTCATTGTGAATAAAATATCATAATAAAACAAAACAATTTAATAAAAAAATAAAAAAATTTATATAAAAACAAAATGATAATTAATGACAAATCCAATATTTAATAATCACATACAATATCTCTCTTATATATACCCTCATTAGTCAATCAAATTTTAGTAGTAACTATATAGTGTATATATTTATTACCCCATGCTAAAATTTGTATTTGCCCCCACCAGTTTAATATATCAAATATTTTATTCAATTAATTAAGTTTGATCAATCATTAGTTTATTTATAGAATATATTTTTACTAAAACCAAAGAAAATAAAGTCAAATAATTTAATGTATTTCTAATACAAAAAGGAAAGAAACTTGACATATCAAACAAGTTATAACATTATAATAATTCATTTAATATAAATATAAAACATCTTTATTCTCTATAATAAAGAAAAAACAACCATTTTTCACATTTTTAGAAAACCAAAATAGTATTTTGCCATTCTCAAATATTTCTTCTTTTCAAAAATAAAATATTAGTCATTCTCTTCCAAATTTCTGTCTAAATTTTTTATCACGATAAAGAGGTTAATAAATACATATTATTCTACTTTATTACACATTTTACTTTTATCTTTCATTTTAATTTCTTAGTATTTTTGTTTTAATTTCTTCAAGTAATGGTTTTGATTAATAAATACAAGAGGGGTATTTAAAATTGATATTGAGTGTTCCAAAAGCATGTTTTGAATTTTTTTAATTTAATTGACCAAGTTTTTAATTTTTTTATAAACTGCTTTTCTTAAATTTGCTTCTGAAAAAAAATATATATTTAACTGTTTTTACTCAAAAACAGCTTTCAAAACTCAAAAAAGTAAAAAATACAATTTTTTTTTTTCCAAAAAATGTTTTTCCTCAACGTAATGCCAAATGAGCCCAAAGTGGTTTTTGTAGCTATGATAATTTTTCTTGTGAAATTTATTAGAAATATATATTTTATTATTAAAAAATTATTATATAAATAAAAGTTTGCCCTCATTAAAGTGAGCTTTTGGATTCACCACCGGTATTAGGACTTTATCTATGAATAATAGTTTTATAAATATTGAAATGAAGTTAGTTTATTAATATTGTTGTAACATTATAACTTTATATTTAGTTCAAACATTAATAAGTTGATTTATATTCAAAATAATACGAAACAAATTAATAAAAGTTAAAAAAATTATATAAAAACTAAATACTGATTAATGACGAGTCCAATATTTAATAATCACATGCAAGACATGTTAATAAAAAACTTGTATATATAAAAGTGGGAATAGGGAGACCGACAAATTTATCAAAAAACTAACACGATTATATTAGCTAACTGAGTTAATTTTATCATTTGATAATTTAATTTATTAGTGAATAGTATTAATAATTAGAATTATAATTCTATTAAGACTAGGTAACTATATTTTATATATTAAAAAAAAATTATATTACTAATATTAAAAAAATAATTTAATAAAAAAAATTAGAAAAATACAGTAAAAAAATAACGATAGTATATTGTTATTCAAAGTATAACAAAATATTTTCACTGATATATTAAATTTATATAATGGTAAGTTTAAACTAAATTACAATCATACATGTAATGTATAACATAAATTTCAAAATAGTGAATACAATTTTTATAAGTTATTTGAAAATTTATAATATTTTAATAATTTTTATATAGTTAATAATTAATTTATTTTAATTATATATATAACGAGTTAAATCTTTAAAATTTATGTACATAATTAATATATTTTACTTTTATATAAAATATAAGAATCAAATATAATTAACAATAATTAGTATTTAAATTAAATGTGACTCAATTACATTATTATTATTAGGAAGGATATACAATGACTGTAAAGTACTTGTTACCTCTATTTTATATATATTTCTTAATAATAAATAAATTAGTAATTTGTAAGAATAAACAAAATGAATATAAAATATTTAGTACTTCTATTTTATATAAAAATTAAATAGTGATTAAGAGTTTAATATTTAATAATCAGGTAAGTATATTAATAAAAAAATTAGTTTTAAAGAAAAGCCAGAACCCCTCACAAAGTGATGTAATGCTTCCCAGCAAAGTGGAGCACAGTTCCGTGTGCCAATTAAACTAGCTTACTGCACCTCTCTCCCGCCACATTACAAACAAACGATCCAAAACTCAGAAATAGTTTTAAAATTATCCTGAACTTGAAATTTTCCTAAAAAGTAGCCTAAACCTAGAAATAATTTTTTCAATTACCATAAATTAAGAAATATCTCTGTAAAATAATATTCAGATACAGCAAAAGAAGGCCCCTTGCTTCATCTTAAATGCACTGACGGAGGCATGCATGGGCTGAAGGGGGCAATGGGCTCCTGAAATTTCTAAAATTTTTAAAATTACATTAATAAATTTGACCTTTTTTTTAAATTAAAAAAACTATTGATTTATAATTTTACTTTAAATAAACTTCTTTTAATTTTCACTTTATTTTTTCTATATCTCCAATTTTCTTTCTATCTCTATTCTTTCTTCATTAAATCTCATAGGAAAAATCAATAATTAAAAGTTTTAAGGTAATTTTTTTTTTATATTACACTTTATAATATTTTAATAGGATTAGTTGTAATTTATTTAACTATTAATTATTATGTCAGTAGTTAGAGTATAACTTTTTTGTTTATCTAAAATAAGAGAGCATAAAAATTATTTATTTTAATTTCTTTCTTATTTCCTTGACTATTTTTATTGTTTATTATGTAAAGAATCATAATTATTGATAATTTGCTGTCCGAGTAATTGTTGTTCTATACTTTTGTTCATAATTTTTAATCTGTTTAATTTTTTCTTAGATAATAAAACAATATTATAAAATAAAATCATCTAACGTAGAATTATCATTCTTATCAGTTAATACATTTATTGTTGTTTAAAAATAGTCAAAATCACAATATTGAGTTTGATTGAAAAAATTTTCCAGTAATAAAGGACTACAAACTAATAATATATAGTGAGTTATCCACCTAAATTAATTGAATAGGGTTACAAAACTTCTTAAAAAAGTCCATCTCAATCACGTGGGCATATTTTCTTCAAAGGATATATGGAAATAAAAAAAGTAAGTTTGTTTTTGTTACTAAGCATGTACTATTGTACTATTATTTGGACTCCCTGAGTGAAATTCGTGGCTCCTTCATTGTCTAAAAGTACCTTCTGAAAAGAGGTCCCTCAAAATATTTATGCCTGCCGAGCGAAAATAATATAATAGAATAATTTCATCATTGGTTCCTAAAATTTGTTTTAATTACAATATAATTACAAAACTTCTTTCGTTTCAATAATATCATTCAACTATTTTTTCATTTCACTAAAATTATTTCTGTCCAATTTTCATATATAGTTTACTGAAAAACTGACGTGACAGTTGATATAACATTTAAAACTAACTACAAGTAATTTTAATAAAACGAAAAATATATTTTAATAATTTTACTGCAATAAAAGTAAAGTTGAGTAACTATAAATGAAGTTAACCCATTATATAACTCAATAGCCAAATGCATTGATGCACGGTTGATAATACGTGTGCAATAAATCTCACAAATGTGTTTCCGAGTTTTGGAATACTTTGTTGCATGTTCAATTTGCTTCTAGTTTTACAGAATAACATTGTAGTAAACTGCACTAAACAATTTTTTTTTTTTTTCCATACTTTCTCTGAGACCAATGTGTCAAAGTTTTGTGTGATATTAATGTGACAATATTCTACCATTTTCCCTTGAATAATTAACTAAGAAATTCACCCAGCTTAAGATAATGGCTCAAAAACTTGCCTCCTCGGTGGTTGGCCTCCTCAAGAAATACCGTAAACTGTTTGCAAGAACCTGCAATATTTCATAAAGCTTAGCTTTTATCGGTACAACAAGAAAATGTCAAAATTTTGCCATGATCCTAGCATCCTGTGAGTGCGCACAGTGCACTAGCATAAATCCCAAATCCAAATCCTGTTGTTGATTGCATTTTTTCCTTTCCAAATTCAATACCTTTTCAAGATAGCATGCCACCATTACGTAGAATAGTAAAAAGGTCTTCAAAAGACAAAGTTCGTATTACAAGACACTTTCACACTTGTCCTACCTGTTGAAGAGGCTTAATGATGGCTTTACCCTTGTAGCTAACATGAAACTTTGCCTTTGCCAACAAACCCTAGGTGCAATACACTTCTGTTAATTCTATTTCAAAACTATATAAAAAAAGGGTAAAGAGGAATAAAAATATAGACACAACTAAATCATAATACCATTAGTACCTCAGTGTCAAATTCTCCCGATTCAACAGCAATATTGATGTCAGTGATAATTTTTACAAGATCAACCAATAATCCAGGGCGATCCGCAGTCTCCACATAAAGCAAGCTGCCAAAACAAATTTAAGTCACCACTCTAATAATTAATATCGACAAATTTCCCTCTTACATACAATTCTTCTTCAAGGAGTCTACCTCATTTCAAAGCATATTGGTGCCTTTTAGACACATAATAAGTAACTTGTTGAAAAAAATCATCTAAATGTTGTAGCTAAAGTAATTAGCTGATGCAAGTAAACCTCTTTTCTCTTTTGGAAATAGTCACCAAATTTTTTTTTTTTCCTTTCTTTTCAGACAGTTCACATAAGATAAACAAACAGGTTTCTTATTACCATTAAGTAATCGATAACCAAGATTATTTATAATAATTTTGGATTATGGAACCAAGGAAGACATTGTTATTTAACATTGACTGTTAACTCTCAAAGCATAAGGACAACCTACTAAACCAATTATTGAGCAAAATGAGCACAAATATTCAAGGGTGAAAATGGGTAATGGCAAGTTACTAGTCCTTATATGTAAGTTTGTGGTCCACAAGTATTTATGATCCTGCACAAGAATGGCAGCAATTACATGGATTTTTTAAAAATACTGATAAGAAAAATGAGAGCCAAAATGCAGAGTAGGAGCTTCACTCTCATTACAAAAGATAGTCACATGTGCTTCATTGAGCAATTATACTGTACACAATTGTTGGTGCATCTAAGGGAGAATCATTGCAAGAGCTGCCAAACATCCTATGACAGAACTGGAAGCTATAATTACCTTCGTTCAGGACTGTCATCATAGATGCTTATCTGAGTTGCTATATCCACATCTACCTGAGGGATCAAAAATATAATAACAGTAAGCAAAGTCAGTGATTCACATATACTGTGCATAATATTTATTTCTTAATGATATCAGTTTCTATCACATGGATGAAGAAAGTAAGAGGAAAAAGAATGAGGGCAGAACATTTGGTATGATATCCTTATCCCAACATTTGCTTTGTTGTAATAGATAAGGGTGAAAGCATGGAATACTTGATTCCATAAATTACAGATAAGACAAGTCTAAGACCTGTTGCTTTGGTGGCTCCACACCGAAGGCAGCACCTAATGCTAATTGGGAACTTGATTCCTGGAATCCAAATTGACATCATTAGGTCCATAAGCAGAAACATATCCAACAGAATAGCTCCTGTGAGCGACACATCGAACATAAGAAAATTACAGGGTGGTACTGAAGCAGATTATTTATGATTGTCAACCGAATTGCTTCAAGGAGCTCAGGATCTTCGACTTTTCTACCTGTATCACTGAAAAGGAGGCTCTGCCTTAGAGAAATAGAGCTCACTGGAAGCAACTATTGCAGGAACTAGTCCACAAAGCTAATTAGAAATATGGGTGAAATAATAAATCATATTTTTTCAAGAAAAAGACAAATTATGAAGTTCCAGATATGGGTGTTCATTACAAGAAATATTGGCTAGCAGTATATATTGAGTAGCCAAAATTGCAGATTAACACTTTATATGCTCATGAAAAAGTGATAAACATTATTATATGCAGATTATGACACTGAAGTAGCTGGATAGTCCAAGAGGAGGTAGAATAAGACGGCAGAATAATATAAAAAACACACTTTTTAACTGCAAGTAAGTGCAAAACATGAGTATGCTGTAACTTACGCTTTAGTGATGGCAAATTTGTTATGCTTCCCAGAAGAATCTAAAAAGACATTAGCCTTCAAAACATTTAGCCCAAGGTTTTTAAGCGCATTCATCTGTAACACATTTGCCATACTTTCATCACAATTATCTCTATCTGCTAGCAATGATCTAATGATACATTGCAGAACCAAATGTTTCTTGATCATAAAATATAGTTAAGAAATTAAAAAGGATAAAACAAAGACAGATAAAAATGATTGTCAGAGATTGTATAGATCCATACAGTATCCAAAAGAGCTCCAAGACGATCACCAAAGGTTATCTCCACTATTGTTGCATCTGGATCAGAGTCTTGATCAATTATTACTTTGGGAGTTGGAACGGTATCAGTGTCACTATAACTTCCGTCCTGGTATTATCAACGTTTTCCCAAGTAAAAGCCAAATGAATTAGTAAGTCCATGCATATTAATCTAATAAACAGCAAAATCGTTCCACACCTCAACTGTTGCAGCCGACGATGCTCGTGGAATGATTATGGTCCTATACGATGACAATCTTGCAACAATTGTATACATATAATCAGCAAGAAATACGGTGATAATACAATGGAAGACGCACAAGTGACTGCATCTTGAGGTTTTACTTACTATTGTGATGATATACTACTGTCAGTTAGTTCTTCATTATATACCAAAAAGCGCATTTATGCTATTATTAAGAAGTAGAGAGGGTTTTCAAACTAAAGATATTTTCAATCAGTCAAAAGGTCTGGTCTTCGAAGTTAAAGCTGTTCATAGAACGCTCTAGTAACAAGAATCTTGCGAAATTTTCCAGAATCCAAATGAACTGAGACTTTGAGCTTATAGTTCTCAGATCAAGCATGCAACTAGATCATTCGCTGAAGAATATAAGCCTAATCTCTAAAGCATTAAAAGCATTACAATATGAATCTCTGAACTGAAAAATACTATATCCAACCAACACCCAAGTTTCAAAAGCATAAAACAAAAGAATTGTATTTGTCATTTGTTTCCCATTTCCAAGGCCAAATCTTCAGTACCCAAAAAGGAAAAGAAAAAAAAAAAGGGGCATTCACCATACATAAAAGCCAGTAGAAAATTATAGGTATTTTCACCAGAAAGAAATATGCAGCTCAGAAGTAAATCTGAAGATGAAACCTAGAAAGAAGTGAAGCAAATTGGATAAACAAAAACTCTTATAAACATACCGTCTTCTTTCTTTGAATAAAATGTGAATTCGTGCAGTATCCAAACCAAAAGAGGGCTGATTCTCCACAACTTTGCCCTTAGAGTTACAGCAAAGAAGAGAAAAATTAGAGAACGCCATAGCCACAGACATTGTGTGTGATTTGTGTTTAGTTGGGACTAGAGATAAGCAGTAATCATAAAGAAAATGGAAAATTTGGGGTTATCCGCCATGGGAAGGAGAAACTGAAACTAATAAATTAATTAAAAAAATAGGAATTTATCTGAAACGTCCATTCCTCATCTGAATTCACTCTAGTGTGATATTTTGGATGATGAAAATGGAGGTTATGGATGTGGTTGCTTTGCTACAATAACGACGCCTTCGGTTAATGTACAGTTCGCTGTCTCCATCACTTTTTGTCTCTTTTTCTTTTCTTCATTTCTTATTTGGGTAAATTATTAAGGAAATACTAATTGTTATGTTACAATTGATACAATATTTATACTTTTAATTTAGGTTGGATAAAATAAGTGTATAAATAAATATAATATAAATATTTTATACTAGTTATGATAAATTGAAATAAAAGATATTAATTTATCTGAACACATTAATTAATTTTTTTATTTTTAAAAATATATTATAAAATTCTTCAAGTTTAGTTCTAATATATTAATTAATTTCTCATTTATTTTTTAATAGAATATTTCATTAGCTAACTAAAATATTATGTTAGTCAACTAAAAAATATAAAAAATATTCTTATTTATTTTTTAATTATTAATTTAAAAAATAAAATATTAAAAAAGAATGACAAATTTGATATTTTGATATTAAGTTAATGACATTAAAAATTTTTTGATAATTTTTTAATATTTTTATAAAAAAAATGACAAATATGACATTTTATTTATATGTAATGAAAAAGTTAATAGAAGAACTATATAGTACAGTAAACTAAATCTGAGAGACTTTATAATATATTTCTAAAAATAGAGATATCAACTAGTATATTCAACCAAATCTCAATGAGTTATATTAATTTACCCTCTTATTTTTACTTTCTCATATCCATCTATATGCACAAAGCAAAAAATTAAAGTAAAAAAAATGCCAAATTACAAAAAAGAATATATATAAATTTTTATGTTTTTTATTATTATTTTAATTAAATGAACAGATTTTTAATATTTTATCAATTTAAATATTGCATTCAATTTGTAAAAAAAATTGCTAATTTATCTGAAATTTTTTACAATAATAACTGACTTAAGTTTTATTTGTTCACGAGCAAGATAATGTTAATATTTTAATAGTAATGACATTAATTAACCAGTTTATTTATCAAAAAGTTTAAATACATTAAACAAAAAATTTAAATAGATAAAATATTAAAAATTTGTTTATTTAATTAAAAAATTGAAAATATATATTATTTAGGCATTCTTACGACAATTCAATTATTAGTCAATTCTATATAATTTTTGTACCATTAATCTATAATCTATTATTATGTAATTTTCTCCAAAATTTGATATAATGTAATAGTACTTCATGAGATTTAAAAATTATATTGTCAACATCTTTTGATTTACCTTCGTTTAACTATGTAATCATTTATTAAATTTTAAAATATTTATCGTTAGTCATAAAAAATATTTTTTTTACTCAAAAATACTAGTAAAATATATCAAGTTCAGGGGGTAAATAGTAAATTTTTTTGTTCATTTTATCATAATCTAATTTTTTTTATAACAAAAAAAAAATTAACTTAAGAACATATTAGTAGAATATGATAAAATAAATGGAACAGAGCCCTTGGTCAAGCCTAAAAGCTAGCTTTTAGGGGAAGGGACCCCAGACCCATATAAGCACCACAGATCATTGCGATAGTTCCGATGTGGGATCTCCACCACGCTCCGCATGCCGCATCACCTACGGACCGGACGTCATGGCTCTGATACCAATTAGGCCCATATAGGCCCAGAGCTCTTGGTCCATCCTAAAAGCTAGCTGTTAGGGGAGGGACCCCAGACCCATATAAGTACCACAAATCATTTTGATAGAATTACTGTATATGGTTACATTTAGATTGATGACCAAAGAAGTGTTTATTACTCATGGAAACAAACTCTATCAATACTGTCTCCGCTCCAATCTCTCTTTCCCCCTCTTCTTCTTTCAAAACTACTTTTGGCAGCAAAATAGATTTTCTCTATGAACTCCACCACATTTCATATGAAAAGAAAACTCTCATTACTGAGATTCCTTTTCTCAGTCCTTATGATGCTTATAACAGAGCAAAAACTATATGGAAGACTCACTTCAAGTCTCTTGTTCAAAAGCCTAACAAATCTGTCAATGAGTATGTTCAATCATCCTTTTTTGATCACTGCACAATTAAAGCCATATGAGAAGAACAATTTGTCTCCCTAGAAATTCCCCCTGAATTTCTACCTATGGGGAAAAAGGAAGGTTTCTCTCACCTTCACTTTGGTGCAATCAGGCTTGCTTTTTCCTATCACGGAAGGAAAGGATTACCAGTCTTTGCTCGATTGGCTTTACTAGACACCATATATCTCCAGTATCAACATGATGTAATCGGTACTGTTGAAACCTCTTTGAATGCTGGGACAGTCCTGTTCACATTTTATCCTAATTTCAATTTGTCCCTTGAAGATCCTCATGTGCTTTCAGCACTAAAGGTCCAAGTTCAGATCACTGGTGCTCCACAAGTAATATTAGCCATAGCTGCTACTCTCCATTACCAGCTGCTTTACAAAGTCTAGAATCATGCCCTGGATCTTTCAACTCTTGTCTCAAATGATGCCTTGTTCATAGTTGCATATGCTCAACATGTACCCACATGTGTACATATCCCAAGGCAAATCTCTAGAGATGAATTTGTAAAGTTGTTACTAGACAAATGGGTAACCAACTATAAAAAGATTCATAGCACATCTCAGCCAATTCAGAATATGGAGTCTTGTTTCATAAAGAAAGTTGATGGAACTGTTGAAACAAAATTCATCAAAAACACTGAAGCCAGTTCTAGCACTTCAATGTTTGCAAAACAGTTCATTATTCAATCAGTCGAAATTGAAGAAGGTTTGGAAATCACTACTTTTGATACTAACACCCTGCTATTCTATATACTAAGGAGAGCATAAGGTGTTAGATATAGACTGTCAATGTGAAGACTGTCTATATGATTCCCATCATGGAGAATATGAAGATTCTCCTAGAAAACAAAAGAAGAAGATAAAGAAGAAGAAAAAGCCCCATTTAGGTTCTAACAAGATCATGAAAAGAAGATTTGATGATCATGATCCTTCTATTGGCCTATTGGGACAGTCCAGTGGAAAATATGACTATATAGTCAATTACTATGAACCACCGTCTTTTAGAGCTAAAATGCCAACACCAACTCACCTTATTGGGATGACCATCCTCAGGAGCCTCCCCAGCTCCCAGAGCCTCTAGCTCCTGCTTCTCCTCTTCCAATTTACAACAAGGGTCTAAAATGGCTTAAGAAAAATGAGCCACAATGGATTCCAAAGGCAAATCCTCTTCCTTAACCAATGCTGGTTCCTCTTATCTATATGTTTCAGCTAGCTGAAGATGATTTCCCAACACTACAAGAAAGTATGATAGACCTAGTTAAGAACATCAAGAGAACTTCTTACATACGATCTCTTGGACCTGATGCTCGAGGAAGACCTTAAGAAATTTTAGTAGGAGAATCAGTGCTAAATTGGCAAACAGAGAATGCTTTGGCGCAAAATTCCACTTTGCGAAGGCTTGAAACAAATGTGGATAGTGTTTCAACCAAAGTAAATCTCGTCGAGTCCTCTATGATAAATCAGTTCAACTTCCAATAAGAGTTCATGCTTAAACTTCAAAAGCAGATTATGGCTCTTCATAATGAACTAATGCACATGATCAGAAGTCAGATTTCTGGTCCGCAATTCCAGCAAAAATAGGAGGAGATAACTAGACTAAAATAACAGTTGTCTTAGGTGGAAAAAGATTTGTAGTTCAAAACCCCATTTAACCATTTTGCCTTCACAAGTACCTTGCCCTTACTAGAAACCACTGTCTCTTTCACTCCTATTAATCCTACTGTTGACCCTATTTTGCTCCAACATGAAAATTTCCAAAAGATGCTTCATGCTTAGCTTCGTAAACCAAAAACTCCCAAAAAGAAGCAGACCACTTTTGCTCCTCCAAAGCCTACCCAAACTACAACTTCATCGAGTACACCTGTTCATAGACCTAGAAAAGAACATGAATCACAGCCTCCTAATCACTTTTCACAAGATTCTCAAGATCCTTTCCAATATCTAGTTCAAGATCCTTCTGAAGAAGAATCAGATACCCAAAATCACCTTCGAAGTTCCACCTTAGAAGATGTTTACACAACTTCCAACTTAACCATTGAGTTTGATACAGAGTCATCTTCAAAACCCTCTTCTGAAGCTATTTCTTCATCTGCCAGTATAGCTGAGTCAGTTACTACAGCTCCCTTTATAAAAATTGTAGGACCGCCTAATCAGACCAATCTAGGTTCTTCCGGATTCTCAATGGCAGCAGATCCCACAGAGGCCTTCTTTTCGGAACCTTCAGAAGATGAAGCTGGTGATCATATAGCAACAAGTCCTACAATTCCTGCTTCTCAGGAAAATAATTCTAAGCCTATAAATGGTCCGTGGTTTTCCATGGATGACGTTCCTTATCAGCAAAGGAGAAATAGCCTACTAAAGATGCAAGCATGGCTAGAAACCAAACAATAGGCTGAGGTTCCTATTTAGGAAATTCTACAAGAGTTCACCACCTGATTTGTAGGCAGTTTGAAAGAATGGTGGCTGAGACTTCCTGAATATAATAAGATACAGTTCCACTAAATTCCTTCTCTTGTCAATGCTCTGTGGTATGTAGAGAATGAATTTGTTGGCAGCTTTGCTGATCTTATAGAAATAGTTCGAATGGAGTTTTTTCAACTCAAATGTTGTTCTTGAAAGAGAAAAGACTTGGATACACATTACCAAAGAGTTTGCAATAGATACTATCAACTTGGAGCAGGAGATGTCAACTTGAAACAGCAATTTATCTCCTCCATTCCAGAAGAATTGGGAGATGCAACTCTTAGGTATTTTCGTAAGCACATAATCACTCTAAGAGATTTGACTCTAGCTCAAGTTTATTAGAAGATGCTTATGGTTCTTGAAGAACTATGTTCAGCCAGAAAGCAGATAAAAGAAGCTCTTCTCTGGATCAATAAGAAAGAAATGGATTACTTATGTAAAAGGCCAGATCTCATTATAAAATGTGCTGATACAAAATACTGTAATTGTAAGCATTGCAAAAAGAAGGTGCATTACAAGAAGTACAAACACTCTTCATCCTCTTATCCACACAGAAAAAAGAAGAAGTTCAAATTCTTCAAAAGAAATAGAAAAGGCATAAGAAAACTGATCAATGTTATCTTTATGGAAAGAAGGGACATTTTGCAAAACAGTGTCCAAATCGGCCTAAACAAGCAATCTAGCTTATCCAACAGATCCATAGTGCTTATGATACGGATCTTGAAGAAGCAGATATCGAATCCCTATTTTTTGAAGAAGATGAAGTATCTCATGATTCTTTCATTGGAATAAAAAATGAAGATAGTGATTCTGATACAAAAGAAAGCCTTCAAATTGAGCCCGGTCCACCAGACCTAATTGGATCATTTTCCCATAAATCCAAAAGACAGCTCATTCCTTCCTACTATGTCCAACTTTTCACTAGTAAATATGATAAGCCCATTAAAGCCATTGCTTTCATTAACACTGGGGCTTACAAGAAAATAGCCAATCCTAAACTCTTTCCGGACCACTTCTGGAAAGCCCATAATCAGCTTTTCAAGGTTGCTGATGGAGATTATTTCTTCACAGATCTTATCACTATCAAACCCATAAAAATCTAGTTCCTACCCAATTGTTATGTTTGGACTCATGTGTTAGGCTCAGCATTGCCTAAAAAGGATATTTTAATTGGGTTCGATGTTATCAGCCAACTTCCTAAACTACCCATTGAAAGTCAGGGCCTCTGATCAAGAAAATGGTTCCTGCCTTACACCTCAGCCCTAAACTTATTCACAGCTTCTTTGGTGGCCCATTTTGATGATCTAAAAGCTCAACTCATTCAAAATAGTTGTGCTGAAAGTCATACAGATTTCATTCTCAAATGCTCAAGCCCATTATGGACCCGATCTGAATTTTTCATCTCTCTGCCTTTCAAATAGAATGAGGATATCAATCCAACAAAGGTAACTCATCCTAGTATGAATCCTGAAGATCAAAGTCTAGCAGTCCAAGAATGTTCCTAACTAATGTAACAAGGATTGATTGAACCAACTAAGTCAGATTGGGCCTATCAGGCTTTTTATGTCAACAAGAGATCTGAACAAGTTCGAGGGAAGAAGTGGCTTGTAATTGATTATAAGCCCTTAAATTATTTTCTCAAAGATGACAAGTTCCCATTGCCAAAGATATCTTCCCTAATGGTATTCCTTAAAGATGCTAAGATTTTCTCCAAGTTTGATCTCAAGTCCGGTTTTTGGCAACTAGGCATAAAAGAGGAAGAAAGATACAAGACAGCCTTTTGTATTCCAAATCACCACTGCCAGTGGACAGTAATGCCATTTGACTTAAAAGTGGCTCATTCACTCTTTCAGAAGGCAATGACATGTATCTATGAACCAATCTTATCTTCTGATTTAGTGTACATTGATGATATCCTCTTATTTTCCAAAGATATCGCCAACTCTTGCAAAAGTTTATGGATCTTACTATTCAGAATAGGATTATGCTGTCTAAAAAGAAGATGATTATTGGCAGACAAGAAATAGACTTTCTTGGCATGAACTTTAAAGATGAAAAATATCAGTCATGTCCTCACATAGGACAAGAATTGTTACAATTCCTAGATGATGATCTGTCAGTAAAGCAGATTCTCCAGTTCCTTGGTGTAGTCAATTATGTTAGGAACTTTATTCTTTAGTGCACTCGACATACTTATTCTTTGCAATAGTTACTAAAAAAGAATCCACCACCATGGATAGATGTGTAGAGCAAAGCTGTAAAGAAAGAGATCTGTTCAAATCTCCCACCTTTACACATACCCACAAGTGGATAAAGGATAATTCAAACTGATGCTAGTGACGAATATTAGGGGGCCATCTTATTAGAAGAAAAAGAGGGAGTATGACAAATCTATGCTTATGCCAATGGCAGGTTCAAAAGAATCTGAATGTCACTACCATTCAACTTTCAAAGAAATCTTAGTAGTGAAGAATGGTATCAAGAAATTTGAATTCCATCTGATTGGCCATGAATTCCTTGTGCTTATGGATTGTTCTTCTTTCCCAAAAATTCTTAAGTTCAAAGGAAAATAGGTCCCACATGCACAGTTATTAAGGTGGAGTGAATGGTTCTCCAAATACTCCTTTCTCAGTTTAGCATATAAAAGAAGATCAGAACCTAATTCCTGATTTACTATCAAGACCTATTGAAAAATCTAAGCCTTTGCAATTAGTAACATCAGTTCAAACCATTCCTTTGATATTTATGGCCTCTCTTCCATCATCCTCTGCAATTGATCAAAAGGTCCCTCCAGGATGGACTTTTACCAAGGCCATTTCTCATGAACAACAGACCCAAAAGATGATCAATGCTCAAATTAGTGCTATCAGGACTTATGGAAAAACTTATGTTCTTCTAGAGGTTTTCCACCCTCAAGTTCCTTTTATGGAGGTATTCAAAATTCCTGTCTCTAGACCTTTCCCCGATGAATCTCTCCATATGCTATGGTATTTATGTGCAAAAAATTATATGGCTTTTGAGTTTGCCCCTTTACTCTGGTATAATGCCTTGGCCATCCAAACATTACCTAAAAATGCTAATAAATTCCTAACCTGGTTTCAACCATTAGGAATATGGAAACAATTTTTCTTTAAGGCATTATATGAAAATTGGAGTATTGATGTCCCTGCTAGAGAAGTTCATACCATCATCATCCTTAAAATGGTCTGAATACTGTTATTTCATGGAAAGTTACCAAACTTTCCCATATTCCTTATGGAAGAATTGTGATCAGCATCCTACAGAAGTTCGGGAACTTCAGAGGTATATGGCCGCCAGAAATGCTTATATTCCCAAGTCTATCTGGCCTAACTATGAAGATGATGCTCTCTGGGAAGAGATACCTACTGAATATTAGAGGCAACTGGATACTGCAAGATCAGCCACCTACAATGATGAAGCAGGACCATCCCATATGCCGATAAAGTCTTCCTTCCTAGAAGTCCCTTCTCCCAACACTGGACCGTATGGAATAGTCAGGCCCAATTCCACTCAGAAGACATCATCTACTTTTAGTGACTTAGATGATAGTGAGGACAATATGAACCTATCTCTTAGCCATGAATGTATCAGAAAGGATTGAAGAATCTTTTACTTTATTAAAGTTTGTACTGTTTGTCGGATTCCTTTATGTAGTGGGAATCTTGTACTAAGTGTCAGTTTTCTTTATATAGTGGGAACCTTATCCTTATTATCAGTTTGTAATAATTAGAAGTAGAGCGTATGTGAGCTGTCATAACATCACAGTATGTAACCTCTGCTATATAAGGGGAGTTGATTTCAGTTTGTAAGTAAGCAAGTGTGAAGCAATAAAATCCTTTTTGAGTTTCCTTTCAATATGAGTTTCTAAACTTCTCTATTTTCTTTGGTTTAAGATCTAAAACCTCCATATCCCTTATTTTTCTAAGTAATCATTCAGGTACTCATATGATTTCTGAACTTTTATTATTCGAAGATCATATGAAAAAGGATGAAGCCTAGATAACTTTTGTCAACAGGAAGACTATCTGAAAAGGAATGAAAATAGGCAAGGTGACCTCTCTAAGTATTTCAAGTAAGAGATGTCTCTGTAGTAATATAAGTTCATCTAGTTGGAAGCATTCAAACACTTATCTTTGCTGGTAACACTGTCTTCACTGGTAGAAGGGCATTTATTAATACAATATATCAAACCTTAATTTTTTTCTTTATATGATTTTTACTAATACATAATATAACAAATATATTTAAATCAATCCCATGTATATTTATTTTAAAACAAGACAATTCATCTAGATTGACTTGAAAATTGAGTTTTTATTTAGAAGTTTACTTCTATATTTTAAAATAAGAAATTATGTTTGAAAAGATAGAAAAAGGAGAACGTGACTATCAATTTTCAATTTTAATTGGATTTTTTATTATGTTCCCTAAATCAACTTACTAGGAGTTGAATTTGTCAAACATAATCTAGACCTTAAGACTCATTAAAGAGACGATTGAATCTCTTAATTTTTTGAAGACATATCATTTATTGTAATTGTTTCGTTTTGTCATATTTTTTTCTAATTTTTTTATTAATTTAGTCTCTTATATTCGATTTTTTGTCTATTCTGTCGTCTAGTAATTTTATAACATATTGCATTTAGCCCCTATAATCAATTACATATACATTATTCACTCCACATGCAGTGCACAATACTTTTTATCCACATGTTACAATGATTTATAAAATTAACCGGTAGTATATTGGCTAAAAATCGACTAGAGAGATCTAAATAAATAAAAAAATTTTAGGGCAAAATGTAAACAAAATAATTACAAAAGGCATATATGTATTATCATCTTTTTTTTTTTTTTTTAGATTTCTAGCTTGAACTACATTAATTAAATTTTACCTTTTAAATAGAGTTCACATACCAAAAGTAATATTATTAAAATAGAATTTTTTTTCTAACTAGAAAACTAAATGTTCTAACTGGGAAACACATGAATTTTATCATAAATAAATGCTACCTAAACCTTAGAAATTAGAACTATAACATTAACCCTACTTTGATGAGAGAAATTTTTAGATAGACTCGATTTATTGTGTCATTCATAGACTAATTCAATCAGTAAATGATATATATATATATGTTGTATCTATTTTAATCGATGAAAATAAAATAATTAAATACATATAAATATATGATTATATTAATTTATGGATGATATAGTAAACATTCTATCAAAAAAAAACCAACAAAGCCAGTATTTCTATGGTGCCGAAAGTTCTTAATCTGAAGAAGTTTTCTAAATTCAGACCTTTCAGCTATAGCAATTTCCTCAATAAGGTGATAGCGAAGATCCTAGCAAATAGATTGCAACCATGGCTCTCTTCTTTAATCAATCCATATCAATCAGCTTTTATACCAAGTAGATGCATTCAAGACAATATCCTGGTAACACATGAAGCGATTCATGGTTTAAATGGTAAGAAGAAAGGTCTAGTTGGGAGTATGGCAGTGAAAGTGGATATGTTAAAAGCATATGATCGAATAGATTGGAATTTCTTGTATTTATGATGGAGAAGCAGGGTTTTGATGAGATATGGATCATATGGATAAAGGAATGTATGTCAACTGTGCGATACTCAATCAAGATCAATGGGTCTCTATTGAAATTTTTCTATCCAGGAAGGGGATTGAGGCAAGGAGACCCTTTGTCTTCATATCTGTTTATTCTTGTCTCAAATGTTTTATCAAGAATTCTTTATTCTAGCTATGAAAAGGGACTAATTCAAGGTTACAAAATTAGACGATCATGTCCAACCTTGACCCATATCTTGTTTGTGGATGACACTGTCTTGTTTGGAACGACATCAAAGAGAGAAGTGAAGGAGCTTAGGAGAATTTTGGATTTATATGAAAAAGCATTAGGGCAAAAGGTGAATTATTTGAAGTCTGAAATTCTCTTTAGCAAAAATACAACACTGATAGCAAGGACGCTCATTTCTTTAGTGTTGGGGATCAAAGAATCAAGAGTTCTTGCAAAATATCTAGGGGTACCGATGGACTAGGGCAGATTGAAAAGTAAACTCTGTGATTATCTTCTTCAGAGAGTTTAACAAAAGGTGCGAGGTTGGAAGAAAAAGCTTCTAAATCAAGCAGGTAGAGAAGTTTTAATAAAATCCGTAGTGTAAGCTCTCCTAACATATATTATATCTATTTTTAAAATATCGATGGGGGTGGTCAAGAAATTTGAGAACTTAATAGGGGCTTTTTGGTGGAGTAATTCAGGCAAGGCTAAGGGGATATGCTGGATCAATTGAAAGGAGATTACAAAGAGTAAGCGACAAGGAGGTCTTAGCTTCAGAGAGGTAGAGTTGTTTAATAAAACTTTGCTAGCGAAATAAAGTTGGAGGCTGATTGAGGAACTATAAGCATGGTGGGCTCAAATCTTAAGCGATATTTATTTTTTGGGGTCAGTTTATCTTCAGGAAAAGCAAAGGTATAGGCCTTCTTGGGGATGAAGTAACTTATTATATGGGAGAGAACTTATAGTTAAAAGGTTAAGATGGAATATCTTTTCAGGTAGTCAAGATACAATATGGGAGGATCCTTGGGTTTCAGATCTTGATGGGTTTAGGATTAACTTAGAAAAGTTTGAAGGATGTGACGTTATGCTAGTCAAGGAATTGATTGAGAATAGCTCTAGTGATTGGAATAGGGAGCCATTGAACAATCTATTTTCATTAGAAGAGGTGCAAGCTAATGAAAGAATATCAGTAGAGGCTAGGCAAGGAAGGGATAAAAGAGTATGGCACTATGAGAAAATGGGCTCTTACTCTATAAAAGTAGGTTATCAAACACTTAAGATGGAAAGTGAACTTAAGGAGAATAGAAATTCAACTTCCAATTCATCTCAGTATAACCACTCTTTTTGGAAAGGCATATGAAAGCTCAAAGTCCCTATGAAAGTGAAGATGTTAATTTGAAAAAGTGTTAAGAATGCTTTAGCCACTAGATCAAACCTATACTGAAGGGGATGTGTTTCTAATGAGAAGTATTCATGTTGTGGACTAGAAGTAGAATCGCTAGAGCATTTGTTATTCTTTTGCAATAAACTGAGGATGATTTGGTTTGTTAGTGGTTTAGGATTTACACCAAATAGTAAGGGTTTTAGAGCTTTTGGTGATTGGTGGTTGATTATTATGGAATCTTTTAAAGACAAGAGGTAAGAGTTGATTTTGGAAATGTTAGCCTTAGGGTGTTTGCTCTCTATTTTGATCTTGACAATCAAATTAAATATTACTAACATCTTCATTAAGTATTGTTTTGATAGTGTTCAAAATTTTAGCACATTTGGATATAAATTCCTCATTGAACTAGTCAAACATTTTCTAAAAACACGTAACTCCCGACCGAGATACAAGTACAGACTGGGAAAAGCCATTGTCCTAACCAGGAAAACACTGCTCTCTGATGTTTCAAAGTTTTAGTAGCAAAAGCAGACTGGGACAGGTGATTCCTAACCGAGACATGTCATTTCTAGACGAGGACAAGTATATCACAACCAGGACTCGAGTACAGACCAAGGAAATGTATGTCTAGACTGAGAAATACTGCTTTTTGATGTTCCAAAAAGTTTCAGTAGCAAAAGCAGACCAGAATAAGTGATGTCCCAATCGGAACATCTCATTTCCAGACTTCAAAAGGACGTGACCGTTGAAGAAGAGACACCACCAAAATGTCCCAAGTCATCATAAAGTCAAAATGACCAAAGTCAAATTGACTTAGGTCCCAATTAGGAAGTATAGTCCCGAGTGGGAAGCTCTCGAAGCAAGCAAACCCAAGTTCTCGATAATGGCATCATCGGGCAAGTCTCGATCAGGACTCCAGGTCTCCCGATCGGGACTTTAGGACTCATAACTAGGACTCCAGGACTCTCGACCGAAAAAATTGAATAAGGACTAGCCGTTGGACGGTTCAGCCAACCATAAGATGCCACGTATTAAAAAAGGCTATTTCCCGATTGGGAACAGCTCTCTCTGCATATAACATTTGATGCACTAATAATAAAATGTTAGAAAGAGTTATGGCACCACTTTGTAATGCCTAATTGGTAGATAATCAGTATAAATACATTACCAAAAGGCCATTTAATTAGATCCAATAACTTAAGAAGTGCCAAAACTCTTACAATTTATTTTCTCAATCTCTTCATTAATTGTTTTGTGTAAGGGTTCAAGTTTTAATCTTGAAACACTTGAGTTATCTTGTAATTAGGTAGTGTGAGCCAAATGACAATGAATTAGTTGTTGTGTGAGCCATAAAAACATAAGGGAATTTTGAGTTGAGTGTTAATCTTGGTAAAACACCTAGTTGGGAGTGAGCTAGCTAAAACTTCAATTGTAATATAACTGATTAGATTAGTGAATACCCAATCAAGGTTGGGGAGAGGAGTAGGGTTAGTTAATACTTGAACCTCTATAAAATTCGTGTCTTAATCTTCTCAACTCTTTTAACTACCTTGTGAGTGTAAGAATTTTTTTTATCTTCTCACCAATTCATCCCTCCCCCTTTCTTGGTGATTGTTTAGGCAACAGTAAATAATAACAGTGACTTGTCGGTGTATTTGGAAGGACAGGAGCTTAAAGGTTATAGATGGTGTTGAGGTGGAGCCAAAGGAGGTTGTTGATAGAATACATTGTTTATGGAAGGATTGGTTGTATAGCAACAATAGTGAAGTAGGAAGTGTAGTGGCAGGCACATTACATAATCATTGGCAATAACCAACATATGGAGCAGTAAAAATCAACTGTGATGCAGCATTTGATCAAGTCTAAGGTAGACCTTAAGTAGCGTTTATATGCCAAGATAGCAGAGGACAGGTAGTTCATGCTGCAGTAAGAGAATTTCAGTGCAGATCGAATTTGGTTACTGAATCTCTTATTCTGAAGGAGGCGGTTAGATTTGTTAACAACAAAGACTTTCAATTTGTTGTTTTTGAATTTGATGCATCAGTGGTTATTGACAAAGTTATCAACCATAATGAATCTACTCCTTGGAAGATTAGTGCTCTGATAAAAGAGATATAAGGGCTTGCTAAGAGATTGCATAATTTTTCTTTTTGTCATATTAGAATATCAGCTAACATGGTAGCTGATTGATTAGCTAAACATGAGTTTTTACTTATTAGTAGGGGTAATTTGGATGTTATACCCCTTAAATTATGTAATCTGTTAATCTTTGATCTATTGAGTAATGCAATTATTCATTCTTGATTAAAAAAATAAGATGCTTAAGAATTTCCCATTCTTTAAACTTGACTTAGAGAGATTTTGGTTGTTTTTGTTCCATTCCAAAATACTCTACCTAAGCATCTCCTAATATGTGAAAAGCACTAGGCTACCCTTGTCTGTTTCATCAATTTGTTCATATGGAAAGAACATTTTGCCCCTAGTGTGAATATGGGTCATCAGTAGGAACTGGAATCAAATATCATCCTATAAAGGGCACTGGCTACCAATTTGTAGAAATTGGATTTCGAGTTAGTAATCTACTTACCACCCATTTGGTTTGGGGATTACTTAAGTTATAAGATTAGTATTAATGCTAGATTTCATTAAGTCATATGATTAGTTAAGTTAACATTTGTTTAGTAAAAATATTTAATCCTGTTATTAAATAATCCAAATTTATAATCTCAAGTTTGATATGATGGATTAAGTTATGAGATAAATTAATGAAATAAATAAATTGCTTTCATGGCTTGTTTTGAAAAAAAGGTAGAATTAGGTACGGTGAGAGTGGCTGAGACTAAGCTTATAGGAGTAGAGTTAGTTTTCATGTGTGAGAGGTCTTCTATGATCTATCATATGAACATAACCATATCCATTACCCTTTATAAAAGATAAAAACCATGGGTCTGATACCAAAAAGGCCCTCTAACCATATACACCATTATGAGATATGGTAACACTTATGCTATCAACACTTAACTCATCAATATGGCTGTCTGCTTCTTAGTTATCAAACTCAATTTTTATTTATTTGATAAGATGTCCAATTTACTATTAGACCATGACTAAAATATAAAACAGAGAATATTAGATATGGAAGTTTAAGACTTAAGATTAGAGATAGATGAAAGATTTAGAAACTCATGGTTGAGAGAAAATTGAGAAGGTTATTTTATTTCTTCACACATTCTACTTATAAACAACTCATGAACTTCTCTATATAGAAGTTTGATACAATAATAGAGACTACTTTACAACTCACATTTCCACTAAGGGAGTATAATAATACCTAAACAAACAAAAGAGATAAGATTGACGCTTCATACGTGGATAAAGTAAAGATTCCTTCTCAGAAAAGCTACTTTAATCTTTATGACCGATGGACTTATGACTTAGTGACATACTCATGTAGTCATATTCATTTGAATCATAAGATCTAGAGGGGCCTAGAGAAGCATTATAAGCAGAGGAAGACTTTATTGCCAAATATGCCTTTTTTCTCATTTTTCAGCTGGATTCTATGATCTGTAGGGATAACTTCCCAAGATGCATCTTCTTCATATCGTGGCCAAAGCTGCTTTAGGATATATGAATTTTTTGTAGCTACAATCCTTTGAAATTCTTGGATTTCAATAGGATGCTGGCCACAATTTCCCCAAAGAGAGTAGGGAAAAGTCTGATGAATTTCGAACAAAGAATAATATTCATACCATTTAAGAATTATAATAGTATGAACTTCCTTTACTTAAATGTCTATGCTCCACTTGTCATGAAGAACCTTGACAAATGTTTGCTGCCATACTCTTAAAGGTCTAAACCAGCCAAGAAACTTCCTCGAATTTTCAAGTAATGTTTGTCTAGCTAGGCATTATACCATCTTAGAGGAGAAAATTCAAAGGCCATATAAATGCATGGTACATAAATACCACAACATGTGAAGGGATTCTTCAGGAAATTGACCTTTAAGCGGTATTTTAAAAACTTCCATGAAAGAGAAAATTGAATTAAATTTTTCTTGCTAGATTAATGTCTATTCATGTCATCTAATTGCTTTATATTGACAAGAGTCATTTTATTGACCATCTTGGAGGGAACTTGTGATGAGAGGAATAGAACTTATTTATGTAACTAAATGAAAGGGTTTTTCTTTCTACAATGGTCTTGATAGGAAATCTGATATCAAGTTCTTATCTCCTTTTACATGCTCAACACCAAAGATGTATTTTGAAAACCAATCATTTCATCTAAGTAAATGAGCATGTGAGACCTGTTTTCCTTTAAACTATAGAATCTTTGGGAAGGATGAACAATCCATCAGGATAAGAAAGTGATGTCCAATTAGATAAAATTCAAATTTCTTTATGGCATTTTTTATTGCCAGAATTTCCTTGAATATGGAGTGATAATGGCATTCAGATTTTTTGAACTTACTACTTGCATAGGCACAAAATTTTCTAATTCCTTCTTTTTCTTCCAATAATACAACTCCTCAGTATTCATCACTTGCGTCTGTCTACAAAATATTTTTTCTATTTGTTAGGATTGCAGAGGAGGGAGATTCTTACAAATCTCCCTGAATTTTTTTAACATCCTTTGTTTGGTCTTCAGTTCATATTGGAGCTTGTTTTTTTCAAAAGTTGTATCTGAGGATAAGCCCATTTGGTAAAGTGAGGGATAAATACCCTGACATAATTTGTAATTCCTAAAATTATTAGACCTCTTTAACTGTTAGGTCCTCATTAAGAAACTTTAATAATTCACCACCAATATGTTGACAAGGCTAGTAAGTCCCATTTTTTAAGCTCATGCCAAGAAAGTAGATTTCTTCTTTTTCAACGTGCATTTTCTTTTCAGAGAGCATTATCCCATATTGGAATATGAGTTCAGCGAACCTTTGTAGAAGCTGTCGGTGAGACGTTGCATCTTTTGAAAAAAAATTAAGATATCATCAATGTAAATCAATGTTGAGGATAAGATCGGCTTATAAATTGATATCATCACCTTTTGAAAAAAGAGATGGTGCCACCTTTAGACCAAATGGCATAACTATCCACTGATAGTGGTGATTAGGAATACAAAAGGCCCTCTTATATCTTTCTTCTTTTTGGATGCGAAGTTGCCAGAAACTAGATGTTAGATTGAATCTAGAAAATACCCTTGCATCTTTGAGAAAGGTATACAAGGATGAGATTTTTAGCAAAGGGAATTTATCATCTTTAGAAAATGGTTCAATGGCTTGTAATCAATGAAAAGCCTTTTTTTGCCTTGAACTTGTTCAAACCTTTTATTGACATAAAATGCTTGACATGCCTAATATGACTTTATTGGTCCTATCAATCCTTATTAGAGTAACTCTGAGCATTCTTGAGTTGCTAGAGACTGATCTTCAGGATTCATGCCAGGATGAGTGGCCTTAGTAGGATTGATATTTTCATTCAACTTAAATGGAAGAGAAATATAGAATTAAGATCTAGTCCATAAAAGGTTAGAATATTTTTGAATGAATTCTATTTGATTCTTTGCACAACTACTTCTAATTGTTGTAGTATAAGGACAAAAACCATTTTTTTTATTGTAGCACTTTGCTCCTATTGACGAATGAGGTATTTGACAAATAATATCAAACCCAATAGGAATATCCTTATTATGTAATGTTGATCTTGGCACCTTGTCCAAACTGAACAATTAGACTGAAATTGGATTTTAATGGGCTTTTTAGTTATAAGGTTTGTAGAGAAATGATCTCCATCAGCAGGCTTAAATAGTTCAGTATGAGCTTTCCATAAGTGATATGAAAAGAGTTTTAAGTTGGCTATTGTTCGATAGACTCTAATATCTATGAAAGTTATAGCTTTGATGGGCTTATCATAATTGTCTATGAGAGTTGGGCTAAACAATAGGACACAATATGTTTTTTGGACATTTTGACAATTCTTTTTCTGGTTCCAATTGAAGGATTTCATCAAGCTAAATTGTTTCAATCAAAAGAATTTCTTCGTACTCACCAATTTGATTCTTCTACACCATTTCTGATTCCAATTAAGGAATTATGAGAAAGTTCATCTTCCACGGAGAATAGAGACTCAATATCAACCTGGTCGAATCAATATCACATTGATCTTGAATTTGCTGGATTAACTGCATAACTTGTTTAGGCCGATTAAGACTTTTTTTAGCAAAATGCCCCTTTTTGCCATAGAGATAGCATCTATCTGTCTTTTTGAAATGTCGTTGCTTTTTCTTGAAGAATTTGAATTCTTCTTCGATAGGAAGACTTCTTGTATTTCTTAAAATGTTTCTTCTCTTTACAGTGTTAACAATCTCACTTATTTTTATCTTCAAATTTGATTAGGAGATCAAGTTGAGTTTAAATAGAATCCAGACTGTTGTTATGAGTCCATTGTAAGGCTTTCCTTACTTGCTTTCTTGCAGCATATAATTCTTCCAAGACAATAAGCATTTTTTTTTATATAAATTTGTGCTAAGAATATATCTTTCAAAGATATACCTTGCTTTTTGAACTATCTTAAAGTAACTTCTCTAAGCTTAGGTGGTATTAAAGAAACAAATTGTTGCTTTAAGTTGACATCTCCAACTCCTAACTGATAGTATTGCGAAGAAATTTGCATATAATGTTTGTAAAGATCTTTCCTTTGCAATGAACAACATTGCAATTGGAAAAATTCAATCTAAATTGTTTCTGTATTGTTTCCTGAACTACCCACAAATTCATTTTCAATGTAACAAAGAGCAACAATAATAGAATCAAGCAGATAGAATTGCATCTTTTAATATTTAGAAATCTGTAACCACCATTCCTTAAAACTACCTACAAATCTAGTTGTTAATTCTTGAAGTACTTCAGATGTGGAGAGACTAGATTGAACTTTGTTCTCCATTCAGGCAAGGATTTCCGACAATCTTATTTGTCTTTAGGATGGTAAAACTCATCCATTGAAAACCAGGGACCATTATTAGCTTTGGATTTCTTTAGGGAATTTGATGAAGGATGGACTTCACTGTCCATTTCATCTTTAGATGATTCTTAAACATAAGCAGTGGATCATAAGGTTTTGTAGCAACAAATTGCTCAGTTGGAGCCATCCTTGGAGGAGGATCTGCCATCCGGATAGAAGGAATTGATGAAAATTCTGATGAGTCACTATGTTTATCGAAACTCTTATCATACTTATTGGAAGATTATGAGGCTTGCATAACAATTTGGAGAGTTGAAAATTTATTTTCTAGGCTAGTTTGAAGGAAATGGGTGATTGGATTGGTCTGAAAAGGACCCTATATAATGAATTGGTAAGGGTCTTGAGAATCCTGAAAAAGATTTGAGATGGATATATTCAGGTTCTTTTCCAAATCTTCAGGTAACTAGTGACGTGGCAGATTGTGTTGATAGAGAAGTAGTTAGTTTTCTCTTAGGTGGCTTTAGTGTGGGTTTTTGAGATCTGGTCATTCTTTGGATGTTTTCATGTTGTAAGAGGATTTGGTCAATTGTTGGTAGTAGAAGAACACTAAAAGTAACTAGTTTAGGTAAGGAAAAGTACTTACGAAAGCAAAAAGGTTAAATGAGTCTTTGATATGCAAGTCTCTTTCCACTTGTGAAAATTGTTGTTTCAATTTCAGAATTTCTTCTTGCTTTTGCTGAAAAAAGGACCAGAGATTTGCTATTAGATCATCTGCAACAATTAAATATAGAGAGTCATGATTTGCCTTTTGAGTTTAACCATGAAGTCATGCTAAAAAGTAAATTGACTCTTCATCATGGATTCCACCATATTGACTTTTATTGAAACCTAATCAACCTTAATTTCAATCCTGTTTAAAACATAATTTTGTGCTAAGGCATTATCAGTTTGCCATTTTAAAACTGATTCATCAACTGTGATTTCTCAAAGTTGACCTTATGCATATAGACCAGGAGACTTGACATATTGGGTCCTTTTGATATGCTTTAGGATCCATGCTTTCTTGTCAAGATGGTAAGTCATTTCCAGTTTGTTGAAACATACAAACAGGGGGAATAAGAGTTTGAATAATAGGAGGAGCAATAGGATTAGGAACCCGTCAAGGCTTGTGTGTAACACTCCTTTACCCTCCTGAATATCAATCAGATAAGATGATGTCACTTTTGACCTTTATCATGTTATTTTTGTATTAGCATATATATATATATATATATATATTACTTCCAAAATTTTAAGTCCATATCATTTATATTTATATTCCTAAAATATTTATAATGGTTTCCACAAAATGCATTCCTAACCAAAAAGATGACCAAAAAGAAAGATCAACCCTGTCTGGGTGGCTACTGCTGCTGCTTTTTTCCATTTGTGGGGCCCACTATTCTAGCGGCTCTCACTATCCACTTACCGTTTTCGTCCCTTGAATTAGTACATACGCGAGAGAAAATAACTCCCGCGTTGAGTAATTTTACTCAGTGGTGCAAACTTTATAGTAACAGTCATATTTAATTAAATTTAAATCCACACAATATTTTTACAAATTAATAACATAATAAATCAAACAAGTTATTTACATATATTTATTATTAGCAATTATCAAAATATCATATCATATGCGATAAAAAAATAATCATAATACTCAAAACGAAACACAAATTTTATTGTTATTCTCATAAGGCCCATAAATTAAACCACCTAGAGTATAGTATAGGAAACACGAGGGGTAGCCATAATAATAAAGCGCTTGGGCCATAACTCATCTACCTGGGCCGAAGCCACTTATTTTAGCTATAGCAATCACATGGTCGATATCTCAACCAAAATAAAATCACATAGTCAAAGTCAATTCACATGACCAAAGTTAAATCTTCTGCAGTAGCCATATCTATTGCCATGCCAATAATTCTATCTAGTTCCAGTCTAAGTTAATTCATGGGCTATAGCAGTCACTCAATTTAAAATATTTTTTTCAAATTTTTTTTTCCTTGTACGTATTTGTCAAACAATTTATCATACATCAAATCATACAGTATATGCTATAAATATAGAAATATATTTCAGATATCTATCAATGCCATATATAATTAATATTTTTAAACATATTATTTTGATATTATAAAATTAATTAGTTAAAGTTATGGCTGTTGCTATAAAATTTACACAAACATGAATTAAACCTTACTTGCGTCAGCTGGTCCTTTACCCTTATTCGGCCCGAGCACTTGAATTGATGGTTCGCCTAACAAAAATATTTAATTAAATAACAATGTTCTCATATCACTAATTTCGTTAAATAATTAAAAAATTTCGTTAAATAATTAAAAGAAATTTCTTAAATAAAATTTTGCGTATCTCATATTTACTTTATTGGTCTTTTAAATTTTTGAAAAAAAATTACAATTTATATTCTTTGTATTTTTAAGTCTAACTTTTCCATAATTTTGGTTAATTACCCAACTTTGATTAATTACTCATTTATTCCCTTTTTAGATTTGATTACCCATCTAATTTAGTCCATTGTTGTTATTTATTACTATTATTATTAATTCTATTATTTAGTTAATTGTCATTATCATTTTATTTAGTTGTATATATATGATTATCTTTTTTTTTCTTTCGGATACTTTAATTTGTATCTCACAGTATGATGATTTTTTTTTTTTTATCATTACAATTCTAGTTAATTCTTGATCCATTAACTTTCCAAATTCTGTTTTTAGTTCAACCAGTCCCAAAATCTCTCAATTCAAACCTCCATATTTTCATCCTCATTGTTTTAGCTAAAATCATAAGCAAGACCAAAACTCCATCCAAATTTTTCTCAAAACCCATCATATTAACTTTGGTTAACACTCTCAAAGTGGTTTCTTTTAGCATCTCCAAACAATACAACACTACAATCACTAGAAAATAATTTCATAAATTAAAGAAATATAAAGAAACAAGCAAGAGAGAATGGAATTTGAAAGAGGTTTTAAAACAAACTCACCCAACTAAAAGAAGAAAATATGAAGATTTGAAACAACTGTCTTTTTTTTCCTTCACTCTTGGCTTTAGCTTGAGTCTTTATTGTCTAAATGATGAAAATCTAAAAGCAAAGTTGAAAGAACTAAAGAAAGATGGAGAGGAGCTTTGTGTTACACGAAATGGTTGTGGAGAGGAAGAAAGGAGGAGGAAGGAAGAAGAAGAAAGGGTAAGAGAGAGAGAAATGGACTTGAAAAAAAATTTAAAATTTGTTTAGGTTTTATGGAGATAATGTTGGCTAACAACCAAAAAATTTGAGATTTTCATTTCATTTTTTTTTTTGTATATTATTTTTATTAAGTTAAATTTTTCATCAAATATACCTTGGTTTAAAATTATATCTACATAATTCTTTTACTTAGTCATTTTTTATTATTTTTTTGTTTAAATCTGTATTTTTAAAATTTTAATTTCTTTAATTTTGTATCCTAAATTGATAAAATTTCTACAATTATATATACTAATATGTATAGAATAATTTATTCTATATACTAACGCTCTTAGTACACTTAATTCATTACTTACTAATTTTCATATATTATACGAATTTAGACTTTAATCGTATTGTTGGTATTTTGGTCATAGACACGTCCAGCCTCTGGCCAGTCCGACGTTTCCGATCGAAACCTAACTAGCGAATGTGACATTATGCTTTTTAATCCACTGCAAACCTTTTTTTATAAATGGAAAGTAGTGGAGCAGGAGGAGGTGGCTTTTAAAATGGCTCCAAAGGATCATCCCATTGAGGTTCTAAAAAGTGTAGGCGTCTTTGCTCTGAATGACGCAGGCTCAGAATAATGGACAACATTATCATATTTTCCTGATGGTTGTCTGAGCAATCTGACATAAGGATCATTATCATCAAATCTTTTGCAAACACCCTTTCAAACTTTCCTTTTTTTTTTCCTCCATCATCGAGAAAAAGATTCTTCCTCATCACTGGCATACATGGCATCAATCAAACAATCCTCACATCTAAAATTGATATCCAGGACGTTGTGATCGCCTTGGAACATAGAATAAATTGGTATGCTTGTGGAATTGAAGCATGTAACTTGCAAATTATCTTCAAGCTTGAAAGGTTGAATCATAAATTGTATAGAGTAAATTGAAGAACTAGAGCTAATTCTCCAGTACGAATAAAATTTGTTTCAACAGTTCCATCTGCCTTCTTGTGAAAATAAGATTTTAGATATTGAATTGGCTGTGATGTGTTATGTATCTTTTCATAACTGGTAACCCAAGTGTCTGTTAATAGTTTTACCAATTCATTTCTAGATATCTGCCTTAGAATATGCATAAAAGTTAGAACTCGATGTGCATCTACCACTATGAAAAGTGCTTAATTTGATATAGGGATAGAAAGATCAAGGGCATAATTATGGACCCTGTAGATCAACTGATAGTAGAAAATGGCTACAGTTGTCGAGATGACTTGTGGAGCGCTTATGACTTGCACTTACACCTTTAGGATTGAAAGAACATGAGGATCTTCCAGAGACAAGTTAAAATTTAGATAAAAAGTGAACATTGTTGTTCTAGCATTCAGAGATGTCTCAACAGTACCAATAATGACATGTTGATACTAGGGGTGTTCGCGGATCGGGTTAGTCGGGGTTATACATAACATTCATTCCAATACAAAATTTACAGATTGAAAATTTTTTCATCCAACCCAATTTACAAATATAGAAAAATCAATTCAATTAAATCCATAATTACAGGTTGAATTGGATCGGTTTACGGTTTAATTCTATATACGTTTTACATTTTTTAATACTAATATTAATATCTCACAAACAAATATCTATAGTATCCCATAAACTTTTAGTTCACTACATAGAGTACTTAATATCAAGTTATATTATAAAAATTACAATAGAAATTTTCTAAAAAGAATGCAACATGTTATAATCAAATCAAATTACTCTCTTAAAGATCAATAACAACGAAATTTCAATATAAATGAGATTACAATAGTATAACCTACAATAAAAATAAATACAGAAAATTCAGATTTTTTAAAGTTGAATTAAACATAAAAAAAAAGTAAAACAACAATTTCATGTATTGAATTTTGGCAAAATATCATTTCAGGTCCCATTCCTCATCAAAATTTCTCTCTCTATTGTAAGAAAATAAAAGTAAGAAAATATATATATATATTTTTGTTCTCCTAATTTTTCTATCAAGTTAAAATCAATACAAAATCAATCACTTTACTCCTAAAAGACTTGTGGTGTGTGGCTACTGTGCAAAGAAGAAAAGAAAAAGTGCGGTTGTGGCATAAGAGAAAATGAAAGTATAGGCGTGAGAGACTGTGGAAAAAAAAAAGGGAAATGGTGTTGCAATTGAACATTAGGGTTTATAAGAGGGAATGTAAGTCTTATCTACTTAGTGTTTTTTTTAATTATATTAAATATATTATAATTTTAATATGTAAAACTATAAATATTTACTATTTATAAATTTCACAATAATAATCTATATTTAACAATTTTAAAATTGTTGTAGTGGTTATATTAAAAATTCAAAAATATTATTTTAATTATACTAATTAAATTTTTATAATGATTATATATATAATATAAGAATTATGCATTTATTATTAATTTTCTAATTATACAATATATTTTTATATAAATAAAAATAAATTATCACTTTTACTTTTTTTTAATAAGATAATAATAAATGTAAATATATATTATGATAGTGAAAATTTTATGATTTCAAATTTGCATTATGAATATAAGAAATTAATATATATGCGGATTGATTTGCAGATTTAAATATAAAAAATTCAATCTAATTCACAAAATGCGGTTTGAAAAAAATATAAACCATCACAATCCACTATATTTTTTAAATCATGGTTTGATTGTGGGTTGGTTCGAGTTGATTCAGTTTGGTCAGATGGGGTAGTTTGTGAACACCCCTAGTTGATACTATAGATATCTGGTATCTAGTATAGCTAATCTGACAAAGATAGGAAGGCTTTTCTCCCATCATAGGATAAAGCAAGCCTGATTGCTTCAAAATGCATATGGGTGTATTCATCCTTCTTCTAAAGGGATAAGAACTATATGGGAATTTCTGGAGAGACAAACTGCTCTTCATCTGTTGCTCTGATAGTGCAACGATCAAAAGAAGAAGATTGCACATATTCTTTTACAAATTTGGATGGTCTACGAGTAAGGGATTCAATATTAGCTGTCTAAGAAAAGGAATTTCAGTTATAGGTGTTTTCTGTTCATCTAACTTATTTCCATGGCTTGTTTCGAAAGAAGTAGAGTTAGGTAAGGTATGAGGGATTGAGACTGAGCTTATAGGAGTAGAGTTGGTTTCCATGTGTGAGATGTCTTCTCTGATCTATCATCTAAACATAACCGTATCTATTATCCTTTATAAAAGATAAGAACCATGAATCTGACACCAAAAAGACCCTCTAACTGATATATTATTATGAGATATGATAACACTTATTGAAAAATAAAACTCAATATTAAACGTATTTTTGAGAAAAAGGTAAAATAATAAGGTTAGTTTAGAATTTATATTTCTATAAATGTAGGAATTAGTAATCTCGTTAGAAAGAAATTAGTAAAGACATAATGGAGGTAAGTATTAGTTAAAACATATCCTATGAGTTTAGTAAGCCCTTAATTAGGATTACCAAATCAAATCTAATTTATTGAACTAAAAATAGGATTAGCAACTAATCCTATAGCTTAGTTAAGTAATCTCTTAGGTAATTTTTACTAATGGTACTCTAAGAATATGACTTATAACAACTCAGTACCTTAAGTTTTAGTTGTAATAGTAAGCCTCTTTTAAAATTATTTTGTAATACAAAACTCTCTCAAATAATTTCTGTCTAATGAGTTGACGATTTACTAACGTGACATTTCCACATCAGCTTATTTATTTTAAATTAATGAATGACTTGAAATTTCTGTAAAAAAGGAATGAGATGGCACATGGTAAAAGACCAAAATAAAGATTTATAATTATACATTCTAATTTTCACTTCCCCCAATTTCAGTCACATTCGAATTGTCAAGACTTCAAAAACTCTTAAATTAGATATCGACCGCCATTGAAGGTGAAAAACATTGGCAATGAGACCTCCACACAAATCGTTGAACTCCTTTTGACGATCAATTTTTCCACAAGCCATATATATATCCTAAATCCAAAAGAACTCGATAGAGAAATTCAAGTAATTAAAGAATTAAGAAGAAGAAATTAAGTTATGAAGGAATCGAGACCTGGGTTTCGTTTCTACCCTATAGAAGAAGAGTTGGTCTCGTTTTATTTGCATAATAAGCTTCAAGGAAGAGAGGACTTCAACATTGCTATTGATCGTGTTATACCAGTTATTAATATCTTTGACTTCAATCCATGAGATCTCCCTTGTAAATTTTTTTCTATTTTGATTTCGTTCCCTGATTTTATGCCATTTCCTTTTTCTTTAATTTCAGTAAAAAATTAATTTCTTGATTGGAACCATATGCTGATTTCCTTCTTCTTAATTAATTGATGGATTAAAAATGCAGAATTATTGGGAGAAATATGCTAGAGAAACCAAGCGAATTACAACGACGATACTCTAATTATATAAATCGTAACAATTCAGTAACTTAAATATTATTTGTAATAAAAAATTATCTCAATTTTTATTTTATAACTAAAATAATCTTTGAAATACTAAATTGTTACAATTTACATAGTTGAGATACCACTAATATAATTCACCTTAAAGATCCTGATGAACAGTTGTTCTTCTTTAATTTGAGACAAAAGAGAGAAGTTCATAGAGGAAAACCGAAAAGAATACAATCAGATACTAGAAATCTACTGGTTCACCTATTTATGTTTATTCTTCAAATAATCATTGCATTGGGTTAAGCAAGAAGAAGAGAAAGAGGAGGAAGAGGTGGATATGATGAACGATAGATGAAGAATGATAAGAATAGAAGGAGATAGTAGATTAGGGTTTGAGAATGTTAAATCTTATTTGATAAGAGAGAGAAATAATCTTGGGTTGTGAAGTATAGTGTTTTTTTTTATGAGCTTGATTTTCCACGTGAAAAAGAAATTAGTGAGGTGGAAAAGTTACCGTAGAAGTTAATAGAAACATTTTGTATTACAAAATAATTTTAAAAAAAATTTATTGTTATAAATAAAATTTAAAATACTGAATTATTACAAATTATATATGTAAAATATTTTCCATAAAAATTACCCCAATCTCTCGTATCAAACGGACTGTTAATGTGTAATAGTTTACTTCGTATTTTTATATAATGTAATAGCCTTTATTTATATATGCAACATCTGTCTATATATATAAAACCTGTGGAGCTACACTGTTTAACTAATAGTGCTCTTTCCAAAAAACCATTTTGCAAACGTTTCTAAAGTTCAAATTGATGCCTACTTTGGTCTTTTTGCATAGACCTTTATGCAAAACCCTATCATAATTTTCTTAGATCAATCCCTACGCCGCTTTCCTCTCTCTCTCTCTCTCTCTCTCTCTTTCTCTATTGCAATTGATCGCCTTTACTTCTGCTCATTCCTCTCTCCGTAGTTTGGATGTGTATACCTCTTGATTTAGCTATGTGATTTAATATCTTCTGACTTTATTTTCAGGTTGGTAGGTGTGTGTGATTCATCATGTTGGTTTTTAAAGGTTTCATATTAATTTTTGACTCTCTTTCTCAGATTTTGGATAAGTAAATTCCGTTTTCCTCGAGACGAAAAGAAAAGGTAAGGAGGTTAGATCAAATTTCTTTTAGATCTGTGATTTCTTGGTTTCCTCTATTCCTCATATATCAGATCTTGTTTTTTAAGCTCCATTTTTAGAGCTACATGTTGATTTTAAAAGTTCAACATTGATTTTCGACGCTTTTTTTTTTTATTTTTTATTTTGTATGTTTTGGCTCTTAAGACGTAAAGAAGAGCACGGAGGTATTTGAGATTTCATTTATAAATACGAAATCCAAAGGAAGATTAACTCACTCAGCTTCCTATAAAATCCCTCTCATGGCTGCTGTACAACTTGCTTGTGGATCTATACCAGAAGAAACTATGACATCAGCTCACTCTCAAGCTCGAGCAATTCGTTGCTCTTGCCCTCCTACAAGTCCTATTCCACTCTCAACCTCAATGCTCTTATTTTTCATTGCATATATTTGTATGTGTGCACTACGAGCATCCTCATGTGATCAGGTCCTATTCCACTCTCAACTCCAATGCTCTTATTTTTCTTTGCAGGCTTATTATTATTATTTTTTTTTGAACGTGTGATGTGTTCATTCCCACAAACTTCTCAAAATTTGAATCGTAGGAGTTTCGTCTTTCACACAAAAAAATTTAGTTGGACCATTAATCCTTAATTTCACTAAAAAATATGTATTTTTATTGTTTGCAAAGATGGCGCAGAGCACATGTTGCTCAATCGTCAACTGGATGATTTCTCCATATCCACTATATTCGGTTACTGTTTTATCTATTTTATGCTTCCATTTTTGTTATTATTATTTTTTCTTCTAATCTTGGATTCCTGTAGTTCAATCAAGCCTTGTGAATTACTGTTTCTCTATTTCTACTGTATCCGGGTGTCGTACATAGTTGAGATGTATTAATCATCAACAGATCCCATTGTAACCAAATAGTGCCTTCTCATTTGAAATTGATTGCTTATTTGTTGTTGTTTCCTTCTTTTGCGCTGCTGCATTAATCATCAACGAATCTCATTGTAACCAAGTAGTGCCTTCTCATTGGAAATTGATTGCTTATTTGTTGTTGTTTTCTTCTTTTATGGCTACTAATAGAATTTCATGGGTCATTTAGCTTGAGAACACTGCGAGGCTACTATTGGAGCTGGAACCTGATTAGTTCATATTTTGTAGTATTTTCTAGGTTAGATTTTGTGTTTTTGGGTCATGCTTTCATGATAATTTTGAGGGCGAGTTTTGCCAAGGTACTTTAATTATGTAAATTGTAACAATTCGGTACCCCAAAAATTATTTGTAATACAAAGGTACTCCAATTATGTAAATTATAACAAACTAGTATTCCAAAGATTATTTGTAATACAAATGTACTCCAATTTATGTAAATTGTAACAATTCAGTATCTCAAAAATTCTCAATTATATAAATTATAATAATTCGGTATCTTAAAAATTATTTGTAATACAAAAACATCTAAACTTTTATTTTGTAACTAAATACTACTTCTGTTTTCAACTATTATGGCTCGTTTAGTCAATTAAAAAAATTTAGTCAATTAAATCAAAAAATTCAAAATTTATTTTTAGAACACTCAACAATATTTTTAAGCATCCTCTTAGTCTATTTAACAGAAGTATGACATAAAATATCCAAATAAATTTTAATAAAAATAAAATTAGTTATAATACACATTTAGTAAAATTGAAATTTATCTGATGTAAATATTATAAATAATTTTATTTTTATTAAAATTTATTTGATGTGAATATTTTATATCACATTTATATTAGAAAAACTAACAGTTAAAGACGAAAGTACTATTTAGTTACAAAATAAAATTTGTTGTATTTTTATGTTATAAATAATCTTTAAGATACTTAATTGTTATAATTTACATAATTGATATACTTTGGTGTTATAAATAATTTTTGAGATATTGAATTGTTACAATTTACATAATTTGAGTATTTTTGTGTTACAAATAATTTTTCAAATACTGAGTTGTTACAATTTACAAAATTTGAGCACCGTTGGTAAAATTTACCATAATTTTGATGGAATGGTCTTGATTGTATGCTATCTTTGTTTTAGATGAAATGGAGGTAAATTAGAGTTTGAGCTGAGTTTGGAGACTTTAAGCCTTGATAGAGGAAGAGCAAATCTACATGAGTGTGTTGGTAGGTTAACAAAGGCTGGGTGTGTCGTTTCCAGCTTGGTCGTGCCATTTGAAGATTTGCCATTGGAATTGTGACGTCCTACCTATATAACAGGATTATGCCTATTATTTCACTCGATAACAGAAATAATTCCATTATATAAATAAAGTTCCACTATCTTTGCTTCTTATACTGGTTAATTACTATTTATATCTCTCTCTCACACACACACACACACACACACATATATTTCTTTTTACATTATATCAATATTTAATTTTGGCTCAAGGCCTCATATATAGACAAAATACGTATCATAGTTGTATCATAATATAGGCCATTATTACTATTTCCATATGCATGGATATATAAAATACAAAACATGATAAGCTAGATCCACAAACAGGGTCTTAAATGTCTTCTTTTGATATGGGCTCTGACATATTTATCTTTCTTTAACTTTGCTATCTAAAAGCTCCTTGACTTAAGCTATCTCTAGTTTAGTGGTACATATAGGTATTATAATTTTCTCATGCAATCATAATATATATATTGTCATGAAATCATTTATCATGTTTACAGAAAATAAAGAAATACGATCGCAGATGCACATAATGCATGTATTCATGTCATATTACATGCTTTCACATCTTTACCATCAATTATACCTGTCATGTTCATTTTCTTTTCGAGAAACAATTTTGACAAATATAGCCCAAGCCTTATTTCCGGACTAGCCGGATGCGAGGTATGAAGTAGGCGCACCCAGTCTAGGGCTAGTCATTCTACTCACTATATATACAAGGTATGAAGTAGGCACTCCCAGTCTAGGGCTAAACATTTTACTCATCCACTGTAATTTGTATGCTCATTCGAGCTCCCTCAAGTCAAACGTGCTCACCCAAACTAAGGCTTAGCTAACCTGACTGAGTATAAAAATATGAGTATTAGGAACAGGAGCACCCAAGTCAAGGCTAGACAATCTGATCCTCACTTATACATTTCGTCAATACGTATCGTTTATCCCTTTCATGATGCATCATTTACCTTAAAGTAGTTCTCAGGTAGAAAAATGAACATTTATATCAAAGTATCTCTTATGTTTTAATCACCTTCTTTCTTATTTCCATTATAGTATATATATATAATTCATGCATGTTCATATATCACATTCATGTTCATATATCACATTCATGTTTTTATATGTTCATATATCATATTTTAACATTTGTGTATGATTGGTATGTTTTGGATCCACTAAAACATCATTTAAACATAAGTCACTATTGCTGTGAATAGTATTGTCATGGCCATGACAAATTGGACTGGCTGTGATACATGGTCGTGAAGGCTACTGCCTTTATGTTTATGGTCATGATAATTTCAACATGGTTGTAACGCTGGTTGTGAAAGGTCCTAACTTGTGCATATAGTTAAATTTTGTCAAAATTTCATTTCTAATCACTTCCTAAACATGTATAGAAGTCATCCATGGTTATTGGACACCAAAACAAATATGTTGCACAACTCAAATCATCCCCCAAACTGGGGTCACAATCGAGCTCATAACTCACGCATTTCATATACTGTGTCCACTTTAACACATTTGCCATTTTTATACTCATAACTATATTTATACATATTCAAACACTTTAATTAACATTTCTAACATTTAATCATGCCATTTCATGTCTCATATTACATAATATCATATTACTTAACAATTAGACGTGCTCAACAACATCATTATGCATAATTCGACATTTACACGCATTTATCGAATTTAAGGAGTAAATAACAATACGTCTTGGGCGTGTCATCCTCCTTGCTTAGGCGTATTGGAGCAATGGTGCTACTATATAGATGTGACATGGGTGTGTCATATTGATATGATCGTGTTGTTGCTTAGAGACTTCAGAGTCCTCTTCATGCTGGGAATTTGAATTTGCTAAAGTGTGGGCCCATCTTTAAAGGCTCGATTTTGATTGGTTGAAACTTATTTCTATGGATATTTACTACAATTTTAGAGTAGGAAAAAGAATCTTAAAGAGGAAAAAACTCATATTTAATTTCTAGGGTGTAAATAATGATTCTTAGATTTTGATTTTCTTTTGCTAGCTTTTCTTTGCAATTTTCCTTGTTACTCTTGAGATTTGGGTGACAGAAGAGATCTTGAAAGCCATCCCATTTTTTTTCACAACAATGTGTGTTCAAGATTACAGATTGTTCACCATTGGAGTTGTTATTCAAGTTAAACAAATCCAGGGGGGTTTTATTTCCAATTTTATTCCTTTTCTCTGCTGTAACATGTTTAGTTTAAGTTTTGGAATTAAGTTGACCATAGTTAAAGTTATGCTTGACGAAAGTTTTTATTATGTATTTAGTAGCTATTAAGATGTAGGAAATTTCCCTTTAGTTTCTAATGAAATTTCATTTCTTCTATCTTCAATTGTGTTTGAAAAGTTTAAAATTGAATGCATGATTGGCCATTGTTCATTCAATTTGGAATTGATATCATAGGAGTCAGTTATTAGACGAACCATCTTTAACTTATCCTAAAGATTAAGTCGGATGTTAATTGTACCATTAGTTTGGGTAGTTAACGACTTAGGGCGAGAGCTATAGGAATTTAATTTCATCATGCTTAATTGAATTGGGGGAAAGAGATTATGACTAATGTGCTAACTAAATGCTTAATTAAATCTCATAAATAATTCAATCAATTTTAATCACTTCTTAGTTAATAACTTGCTTTAATTTCTTTGCTTTCATTTTACAAAACGTAATTAGAATGTTTAGTTGCATGAATTTGTTCCCATTGGCAATTTAGAGTAGTTAGGATTTTAAGTCAGTTGTTCCTTTGAGATTAACCTTGGGGGTATCTTGTCGAATTAAAAGTGGTTCGTATACTTGCAATTAACTAAATTTGGTACATCAAGTGTTTGCCGCCGTTGCTTGGGAACGGTTGATTAAATTCTTAATTGTCAACATATTTACATTAAGTTTAGATTAATTTTATGCATTTTAGTTTAGTGAATTATTTTTATTTTACATTAGTAGTTTACTTTTAAATGCTGACTTTGGTTTTATGCTAGACACTAGCAAAAAGAAAAAGTCAAGTGAATCATCCGTTCAGAGACAATATGAACTAAAATTAACTTAGAGATTAGAGGAACAACCATTTGAAGAAAAGAAAGAGTTACCAAGATATCAAGTGCTAGAGTTTGAAGAGGTGGTTGATCAAATACAAAAAATAATGGCTGATCCTCATGTAAATCAAATTCCACCAAGAGTGCCCATACCGAGACCAGCAGTAGGTGCCGTGCAGAGTTAACTTACTATGAAGGCTATCATTAGTAATACCAAACTCTTGCATAGTTCTAGGAGAGGCAGCAAAGAACTATGAGTTGAAGAATATACATTTGAATATGCTGCTATCTTTATATAGGTTACCCAAAAAAAATCCTTTGATATTCATTAGGGAATTTTATTCTACTGTTAGCACATTCCTTGACACATCCACTCATTTAGATCCTAGTCTCAAGTGTCATCAAAATTGACACATCGATTGGACTTGAATTTAAATTCGGAATTTAATGGAAAATCAGTAAATAAAAGATAAAATAATTAATAGAATGATAAATGTAATGTTTACCGAGGGAAAAAGGGATGAAATATGGTGATGGACTTAATTGTAAAAGATAGAAAGTTTCAGGGCAAAAATATAAAAATTGAAAAATTTACAGATTAAAATGGATAATTGCGAAAATACGTGAAGAGATGGTAGATTTCTCTTTTTAATGGCCAATCAAGTGGAGTTTAAAAAGAGAAAAAAATATCACACCAAATATCACCGCATGATGTACAAATCTAAGTTAAAACAAATAATAGGCCCCACTCTAAATTTCTCTAGACTTCTCCCCATTCTTTCCTCCTTGCACCGAGTTTCTCTTCTTTTCAGCAGTCCCATTTTCTCCACTCTTCCTCCGTAACAAAAGCTTCAAACTCCATTTTTAGAGAGAGAAAGCTTAGGGAAGTGAGAGAAAAGTTGACAAAGGGCATTTTTAAGCTTTAGGAAGGACTAAAGGTGTAAGGAAAGAGAAAAAGAGAAAAAGAAAAGCAGCAAGAAGAAAGAAAAATCTTCTTGAAGATTCGATTATCTCCATTGATGAAAGCAATTGCCAAGCTCTCATGAAAAGTGATGAAGAAACACTAAGGTGAGTGAAAGATATCATTTGGATTTGGTGGAAAAGAAAGAGAAGGAATTTAGTGGAGAAGTGGGTCGACCAACTTAGTGATTTGGGTAAGTAAATTTATTATTTTTCACTTCCTCTACCTATTCCTTGAATTATAGATAAAATTTCATCTTTCCTAGCTTAAGGTTGTGATGATATGATAAATTGGAAAATAAAAAAATAATAATAATAGATAAAAGAAGTGGAATTAAAGTTTTACGAAATTAAGCATAATGAAAAAAAATGGAAAAAAAAAAAAATGAAATTGGTAATAGTTGAGTGGAGACCAAAGTTAGAGGAGAAGAATTGGGGCTACCCTTGCTTGGAACTAAATGAGAAAATGTGAATTTAGTTAAAGAAACAAGTGCTTGAGTTATTAACTAAACTTAATTAATGTTAATTGAGTAAAAATTGATTTTAAAAGGGAGATTATTTTTCTTAACTATAGTTAAAGGAAGATGGGGATGGGGCTGGAAGGTTTTATATTAGAGATTAAAAGAAAAGTCATGGTACTATTTTAGTAATTAAACCTTAACTTAGGTGAACAACTTGAACCAAATTTGCTATAACCTTTTCTATAGAGCTTGGATGGAAGAAATTCCAATTTTTAAGATAAATTTAGACATATATCTATGACTTTCAAGAACAAAACGTGAAATTTAGTGTGTAACTAAGAAATGAGAATCAAAACTGGGTATTGAGACTGCCTCAAACTGGTAGTGCAGTTTTTAAGTGAATTGTCCATAGTAAATCAGCAATAACTTTATTTCTGAAAATCAGATATAGGTGATATAAAATCCTACATAAAGCTTAAACATAGGAGCATAACTTTTGAGAAGAGAGGGAAGCTTGTTTATGCTTACATTTGCCTAGAATATTATTACAAAACAAGACTCTAAAATTGCTTAGGTTTTTTTTTTTTTTTTGTTCAGAGCAGCCATAACTATTTGTGTTATAAGTAGAGTTATAGGCCTTGGATGTTAATGATGCCAATTTCAAATAAATATGAGATGTAAACCTAAAATTTCTATGAACACTACTTCAAATGAGGTTATTGGATAAGTTGAATTTCAGCTTAAAAGGACTACTGGGAGGAGCCTATATTGGTAAAAGTCTGAGCATGCTTCTTGGCAATTGATATTATTTTATTTTATAATTCATTTATTATATTAATTTATTTACATGAATGAATATTTAACTGTTAGCTGAATAATTTAAGATTTTATTAGATTTAAAATATAGTGAAATTTGTATTTTTATCAAGAACTTAATGTGATATTTGTAATTGGAAAATAGAAATTTAGTAGCTGTACAATATGAAATTTGTGGATATTGTGATTTACAAGGAAATAAATGTGGCAAATAATAAGGAAGCCTGTATAATACATGGTTTAGAATTAGTGGGTTAGATAGGTTGATATGCCAATTGAAGAATAAAATCGAACGTCGTCATGATACTGATATTTTCATAGGCGCAAATGAGCAGGACTAGCCATACAATAGACACATAGCGTTGATATAATATCATTATGTAGGCTCTAAGTTATTTACTGATAGGCTGCAATAGCAGTCGAGACTGCAAGTTTAGTTGTATTCCTTATGTTTTTATAGTTTTGGTCTAAGATATTATAGACAATGTATTAAATTGAAATCAATATAAGCCAACATTTGAATAATTTTTGTTATATAAATGATAATTGTTGTTGCTAACAAACTGTACATTGAATCTTTTATTTGTTTATAAATTTTTATATTTTATTTCTGTTAATGATGTATTATATGTTAAATTTATTTTGTTGCATTGTATTATTTTAAAATTATACTACCAAAAAGTATGCATCATAAAGCAAAATGTATTGTCTGAGAGTATTCTTGTCTAACACACAAGTAAAAAGGGGAATAAGTAGAAGATTTGTAAAAAGTTTTTAAAAGCATGTAAATGGAGTACTGTAGGTCCTATCAGAGAAATAGTCGCAGATTGTATATAGTGCTTTTTGTTGGTTTTATTGTATCTTTCTTTTCTTTTAATTTGTATTTCATTTTACATATAAGCAAACTGGCTATGTAAATAATAAAAAGTAATTCATGTCACAATTATATTAGTTTGTAATTTAATCAAAAGCTTAATATAATTATCAATTTAATATATGCTTTGTCATAATATGTATAAGCTTTGAAAAGAATAGGAAAAAGTTCTTTCGATATAAAATTTATTAATATTAGATAATTAATTAAGTTGATATGAATCATAGATGTTTAAAATGATTTTGAGAATTGATATGAATTAAGATGTGATTGAGATTTAATTATTGAAAGTGCATTATGTCCACATATTGTATGAACATGTTTTATGGAAAAGTTCATAAAACAAACAATATTATGCTGAATTTTTAATAAATATGATAGTTACACGTTAACAATAGAAACTAATAAAATTAGTTTAAATGATAAAGTGAATACCATTTAATTAGAAAACTATGACATAATCATTAAATCAGTTAAGGTAAATCGGAATAGGACACATAACATCATCTAATCTATCGTTATATGGTAGGGTCAGGTGATGTTACATTCCCTTTGAATGCTCTTGAGGGGGACTAGCTATGAATGCGATGCTTTTCATATACTTTGAAGGACAGAGCGAAAGCATGGTTGATGATCTTGTCACCTAATTTTCTTCGATACTGGGATAAGGTGTACTATAAGTTTATGAGTAAGTTCTACTCACACCAGAAGACAAGAGAGCTGATGGCAGAGATTTAAAATTTCTACAAGGATACAAAGACCTACCATGAGGCTTGGAACAAATCATTTCTGGCATGTATGTTTGTTTTGGTGGACAAAACCGATTTCTGCTTGGAAAGGCTGGATCGCGGTCTGAAGAGGTATCCTGCTCACGACACTAATTTCCCAGTTGGGACTCACCATTGCATTGCATGCTATAAATATATATTTTTGCACCATTTTCCACACCTAACAGAAACCTAATCGCCCTTTGAACACCTTACTACAGAAACATTCCTTGTCGTTGTCCTTTTCTTCCCCTTCGATTTAACATAAGAAAACACATTTAGATTGGGTTTATTAAAGATTTAATTAGGGTTTTTGGTGTTTTTCATCAAGAACACGAGCTAGCTGCCAAACAGTTCTTGGAATTGAGTCGTTCATCTCTGTTCTCGATTTCCAGAGGTGATTCAGTAACTATTTCATTCTTCTAACGCTTTTAGATGGGTTATATTGTTCATTATCATATAAAGTTAGAGTTTTTCTAATGTTTCGATATGGTTCCCTCAGAACAATCTATTTAGAACGGTTTATGACTCTTGGCTCATATGTTTAGTGCTAGGGAATGGTGCAAAAGATAGGAACGAACATCAGAATGTGAGGGATATTGTAGAGTGAGAGTTTTTGGCTCCATTGTTAGAGGTTTGTACATATAATCATGTTTATTCACTTTCTAGCTGCATGTTTGCTAATGCATAAGCAAATTTGGTGAAATATCACTGTCTGATGCCATGAGCTTTGATATGAATAGATTAGAATTGATGTTGTGTATTAATGACATGAATTACCCATGATTTTCTCATTAAATTGGTATAATACGAATTTAATGGATTATGACATGATTAAATGGTTAAATTGACTGTTTATATGATCTATAATGTTCTAGAAATGAGGCTGTGTTTTGGATCAAGAGAATTGGTGAATGCATGTGAAAACTGAATTTTTCAGTGTTGGTGTAGGGCCTTTCCTGATCAAGAAAGGGGAGTCCTGGTCGGGACTCACGTGACATCAGGCTTGTACACCCGCAACAAGCATGGCCACTGACCCGAAGCCATAACGGAACACTGCAGCGTGTTAAGGTACAAATGTACTTGTATGAAAGGGTATGATACTAGCTATAATGATATTGAATATGTATGTTTTGCCTACCATGTTATGGGAAAAATATGAATATGATGTTAATGACATTTTGCTTATATGCCATACCATGTCATGAGATATATGGACAAGTACATGATGATATAGGATTTATGATGTAAAATGATATGGAAATGATTATATGAATGATCATATGTTACCATATTTAGGTTGCTAAGCAATATAATAGAAATGCTATTTTGATCATGGAATATGATTTATGCGATTAGGGGAAAATACTGAAATGCCCTTACTCGTACTAGGACTGACTATAGGATATGTGTCATGCCATTAAGGGTGATTACTATAATGCCCACAAATAGGGTCTGATTGTAATATATGAATAGATGACATATATGCTTTAAAATGTGAATTGTGTGCATTGTTAATGTTGTTGAGCATGCTTAATTATTAAGTAGTAGGATATTATATAATATGAAGCATGAAATGGCATGATCGAATGTTAGAAAAGCTAATTAGAGTGTTTGAATATATATAAATATGGTTATGAACAAGAAAATGACAAATATGTGGGGGGGAACAATGCATATGTAAAGCTTGAGTTGTGATCCATTTTGGGGGATAATTTGAGATGTGATAACTTGTTCTTATTTGTGTCCAATGACCGTAGATGATTTCTATATATGTTTAGGAAGTGTTTAGAAGTGGAATTTTGACAAAATTCGATTGTAGGAACAAGTTATGCCCTTTCACCACCAGCGTCACCACAATGCTGAAAACTTTCATAACCATGAAATGGCCTTGTTTATGACTGTGAATGGTTTGTTCATGGCTGTGAAGGTAGTGTTTTTTACCTTTTTTTTGGGCAGAATAGTTCACGGCCAAGGCAAAAAGTGTCATGACCGTGAATATGACCATGAAGGGGATTGCTATAAATAGTCCAAGCTCCATTTATTTCATTTAAATCCAATCCAAAAAGGCCCAAAACCCTAGCAAAGCCCCAAATCCTCAAAAAAACCCATCCCCTACATGATTTTGATGAATTCTAAACTCCCAAAACACAAGATCTATCATTCAAGAGCAAGAATCAAGCATGGATTTGGGAGATCTATTAAGGAATAAGATGAAGTTGGAGAGAGAAAGTATGGAGCTTTAGGAAACTCAGCTTTTCCACTAAATCATCCTTATTTTCTTCATTCTTTGGATAAGATTTCATGTTTTCCCTCTTCTTTTTAACAAGTTTGTGGTTGATTGGTGTGATATACTCGAAATGGGTAGAAACCCATTTGTAGATGGGTAAGTTTGATGTGGAATCTTAAGTATTCTTTAGGGGAAACTCTATTTAAGGCTAGATTGAGTTGAATTAGATGTTAATTGATGGATTTAAGTAAGAAAGGGCCTAACTTAATGGTTTTTGAGTTAGAGTTTTGTGTATATGGCAATATGTGGTTATAAATATTGACATATAGTTGAAGTTAATGAGAAATAGTTGTAGTTACGTTTAGGTGATGTTTTTGGAAGGTGGAATTATCCACCAAGGAGGTTAAGCAAGCTTAAAGCTTGGATTTTGAGTTAGCTCCATAGGAGGTAAGTACACATATGCATCTTGATTTGTTGAATGACAGAATTGAAATATATGATATGTTAATTAGTAACTAAAATAGAAATGGAAAGATGTATTATATTAATTGAAATATAAAAGCTATAAATGATATAAGTAGAAAGGGATAGCTAAGTCAATTTGATTAAATAGCATGGTTTTAATATGCTAAAAATATTTAAGTCTTATCACAAGTAAACATGTGTTGGAGATACCACCGATATATAAAATAATGATAGTATGAGTATAATAGATCAAAATTATGTTTAGTTGGATATGAATTAGGTTGTTTAAGGGCTTAATGACATAAAAAGTAAGGTTAATGAACAATGAATGATATTGAACAAGATTAAGGAAAGATGAATTAACAAGATTAAGGAAAGATGAATTGAACTTGTATAAGATATAGTAATTAAATGAAGGACAAATATTTTTGCATAAAAATTATCAATGGCAAAATATGAAGAATGAAATAAAGGGGAACATGAAACTTGAGTTCTTAAATATGATCAATAGAAGTTAATAAAGGTCTTTATACATGTATATTGTGGGGTTACTAGCCTACTTGTTTGTAAACTAGGCTTAATAATTATCTTAAGAATTGATAATTGACATTGCATAAGCTCTAAGAAAGCACTTAAGGAGTATGAAAAATGGCATAAAAAGGTAAGTTTCTTAGTTAATATTTGTAAATTGTTGAGTTGAAAATAATATGCAGAACTTGTACGTATATTATTAATTGATTGTGATTGGTATGACATGTATATAACGATGATTTTGCATGTTGATAGGAGTGACTACACTTAGTTAGCCTTAATGCCTTATTTGTGGAATTGTGAACTTTGATATTTAATATAAAATATGTAAGCTTGCACGATTAGTATCTATTAATAGACATATGAAATGGGGAAATTGCATAGACAATAAAGGCATATTTTAACATGATTTATCATGAGTGTTGATAGGTGGAGTGACAATTGGACTACCATAAAGGATATTGTATGTGATATGCATTTAAAGATGTTAAATTTGATATCTAAAAATGGAAATAACCCTTTTAATAATCAAGTTGAAAGTTGTTATATGATTTGCAAATGCATTTGAATATACATGAGATTGTAATTATATGCTATGCATATGGACTGAAGCATACAAAAATATAACGGAAACAAAAGGAGTAGAGTGTTAAATGCTCATTTCTTTACCTGAAGACTATGTTAGGGTAAATGATACATCATGAAGGGGATAAGCAATACGTATCGACGAGATGTATGAGTGAGGATAAGGTTATTTAGTCCTAGATTGGGTGCTCCTGTTCATGGTACTCATATCTATTATACTAAGTTAGGTTAGCTGAGCCTTGATTTGGGTGAGCACACTTGACTTGAGGGAGCTCGAATGAGCATACATATTACAGTTATACTTAATCAGGTCAGCTGAACCCTGGTTTGAGTAAGCACACTTGACTTGAGGGACATCGAATTAGCATACAAATTACAGTTATACTCGGTCAGGTTAGCTGAGCCCTGGTTTGGATGAGCACACTTGACTTGAGGAAGCTCGAATGAGCATACAGATTATAGTAGTTGAGTAGGATCTCTAGCTCACCTACTTTACACACTATATCCAGTCAGTCCGAGAATGAGGCTTAAGCTATTTATCCAAATACGAGAATGGAACATGATAAATTATTGATTTGCATAAGCATCAAAATAAGAAAAAAATGAAAAAAATGAAGTACCTTAAATTGTTATATGAATTTGATATGTCATACTTTATGATGTATGTATTTGAATGCACATATATTCAATATGCAATAATAATGGTTTATGAATAAAATATGTGAATAATAATGAGAAAGACTGGTGTTTGGCTCAATTACCAGTTTAGAAAGTAAAGACTTGAATTTATAGGGATACGCTCGAGCCTCCAAGAGGTTAATATATGGATTGGTACTTGAGATACGAAAGAACTATTATGCGGTATAACTTTGAATTAACTACATTGGAATCCAAATACGCATGATGTTTGAAATATTGAGATATTTAAATAAAGAAAAAGAAATGTAGATGGTTAACTATCTAAGCATATATGTACGAGTCATTAACTAATTATGTGATTATGATATGAGTATTGATTAAATGCTTGACATTGTTATAATTACATGCTATAAATTATATAATTACATGATAGAGTTGATATGCATATGTATATTAATAAGCTATGAATAGCTTAACGTGTTTTTATGTACACGCAGGTAATGGGGCCAAGATATAATTAAGGTAGCAGTTGACAGCATAAATGCCAAGCCCATGTCAAGAATAGACTGTGAATATCTCAGATTATAAACTGGATATTTTCATAACATGCATTTGTTCATTTATTTATTTATGAGAATGTAATTAATTATAATTGTTATTATGTAATTATGTAAAATGATGCAAAAACCAAGAAAAAGAAAAGAAAAAAAAAGGAAAAAAGAAATAGATATACCTCAACTAGATATAGTTGAGACGTATGAGATGATGATCTTATAGGCCTATGATATTATATTATATGTAATTATGCAGGCAAATAGAAACTATTATTAACTAGTTCAGTGTATATTTAATAAGTTAGACAAGTAGTATAAACGAATATATATGCATAGAGTATGATGACAACTTAAAATTAGAAAGTTTTAAATTTGAATAGGATATAGCTAATCAGTTTGTAACAATTCCTATGTATTATGGGATATGATATATGAGAGAGTGTTACAATTACAATATTGTAAGATATATTATGCATTTATTTTCGGGTAAGGTGGCTTCAACTTTGAGAGCACATTTGGCCTATCAGTCAAGTTGGCTTTAGCTTTGAGAGCGCACTTAACTAAAGCACAAATATAGACAGTTATTATTAAGTGGATAGAGTGGTTTCTGTTTTAAGAGCATCCTTATTCATAACCCATATCCAATAATCTAGTATAGAATAAGCGGGCAAATTCACTAAATAAACATTAACAGACATGTATTAAAATGTTGTGAATATTGGAAAGGATTCTGCTTAATAGGTACGTTATTGTTGATATTGCATGAAATGATTTGGTATGGTAATATGACGTGATTGATACGAATGGTAATATGAAAAGGTTATGTTATAATGTGATATGAATTGTATGTTATGTATGATAGAATTTATATGATTATATGTACCACTAAGCTTGGACAACTTAGTGTGTGGGTGTTCTTGCAAGTAGGTCCAGAGCAGTAGAAAGAATTGACATCGAGAAGCCAAGCCAATTAGAGCAGCCAAATTTAGAGTTAGCTTACATCTTATACATCTTTTTTCATATCATACATTTTATGATAGTGTTGGACTTTGTTTTAATTGGTATTTCGGCTTATGGATATTTATCAAAGGAAGAATGAATTTGTAAGACTGTTTATGTTGGGCATGCTTAGCCCTAGTTTACGAATTCTATAATTTTGGATTATTTAAGTACATATTTATGATAATAAAATGAATGCATGTATGTTATTATAATATTTTAAATGGAAAAGGCTAAATTGATGTATGAGAGTAGATAGATAGTAACAAGCACGTGGCAGCACTCCCTTGTATAGCGGATATGTATACTATATTGGAGGGTGTTACATTCAAGATGTTACTACTGCAATGTCCTCACAATGGATTTCCACTTTCAATAGTGATTCAAGCCTTTTATGATGGGTTGTCCCAACAACACCAATGCACAATAGATAATGCAGTTGGAGGAGCAATGAGAGAAAGAACAAGTAAAGAGCTATATGACATATATGAGATGTTTGGTGTATATTCACAGGAGAAGAGTGTGAGAGGTAGAAAGGCAACAATAAATGAGGTTTCAAGTGGTAACAAATTGACTGCTCAGATAGCTGAGCTAACTAAACAAGTCAGAATGTGGGTTAACAATAGAAATGTGCCTACAAATGAGGTATATGGTATATATCAGGTCTATGGTTATGAGGATAACACTTATCCTACTCTTGATGTTTGTGCAGGCAATAAATTAGAGCAGGCAACCACAATGAATTCCTTTCAACTATGACCATCAAACAACTCATATTCAAATACCTATAGTCCTAGCTGGAGGAACCACACGAATTCTCATGAGAGAATAATGTGTTAGGATTACACCATGCATATCTCATATATAAGTGCGGTGGAATTTAAAATTTTGTAATCTCAAATTAAAGAAATAACTTATGTTATCTTAACCAATTATCCAACCATAGAAGGTTTGAAGAAGATTACCTTATGTTAGAGCTTTCGTCTTTCATTTCACCTTATCAGGTTATCGCAAACCATAGTAATCCTTCTTAGGATCACTTCTAATGATAGTCCATGTAAAGGATACATAGAGGAAAATCTTTTGGCTATGGGTTTTGCACAATCTCTTGTGCTTGTAAGAGAAGATGTAATGGAGGAGAGAGAAAAATGAAAATACTTTTGTTCTTTTGTGAGCAGCTGTTTCTGAATGTCAGAAAAGGGACTATTTATAGTCCTTGATCAATTAGATTTTGGAACCTTCGCTCAAAGAATCCTACTCAGATTAAATTTCCTATTCTAACATTGGTCTCGATCGAGACACACCTGTCTCGATTGGGGAATGCCCAAATCGGGCGGTTCCTAGTCGGGACATCTTATGTCCCGATCGGGAACAAGTGCAATAATGGTCCAGTAGCAAATTCCAACAAGGATAGGTATCTCGACCGGAAAACTGTCTGGACCAGACTTTCCTCTCTTCGTTTGGATCCAATCCAATGACTCATTTTACTTCCTCTATGTACCTTCAATGTGTGTGATCCATTAGGTTCTCGACTATGTTGACTACTCAGATCAACACTTGATCTTGACCAAGTCATGAGCGGTATCTAGCAACACATCATGACTCCCAATTAACCGGAAAATCGGTGGTTTGATTGCAAACTTTTCCATATGCAATATCTGTGCAATTTATCCTTTCACCCTGACTATACCCCACTCGGTTCAGAGCATGGTCTAAGTGTCAGCTCCCATTAGACTAACTACGTCACATCTAGTCCAAGTGATGTTAGTACTTGTCATCGAGACTCATTACTCATAAAGATGTCTTTAAAGACCTTTTTCGAGGCAATCCTACTTTGGTCAAAGTTTCCCGAGTAATGATCCCAATAAGTAGTCGTGGATATACTCTTCTTCTAAAAGGAGCTGTGAATCCTCTATTGGCTACCTAACTATCTTCGAATACCTTAGGCCATACCCAATTACCACCCTATGAGCGACATCTCCTAGAGGCAATAAGGAATGGAGTCAAAGTACATGATCAGTATTCAAGATAACCTTGAGCATCTCAAGTCCAAGGATATTTGCACTATTGCTATGATGAAATTATCATTGACATATGTTTAGAATATCCATATGATAATTTCATATTGGGTCTCCGATGTACTTGATTACTCTAGCAAGCATCAACATGTTTATAGTTTATGAGAACTACTATTTGATCTAATCAAGGAGTAAAGCATGTGCTAACCTATCCAGATCAACAATGCCCCATCTCATTGATCCTATGACCATGGATGATTTAGATATAAACATAATTACACATGATAAGAATCTTACTATTATTATCCCATCATGATTTCCTTCATGTTATGTTTATATCATGGACTTTATTAATTAATTTAAGATCCAATCAATTCATAATATAAATGAACATTAATAAATGAAAATGCTTTTATTTATATCAATGAAAATGCCTTTATTCATATCAATGAAAAGTGTACATATAGTACTAAAGGTAATTGTCATTATAGCACTTCTCTAACATAATGACCAAGGCCAACCTCAGTAGTGTAGGAACTCAAATGCTTAATATCATAACCTCAGTAATCAGCCAGTGTACCCTACTTAAGGCCAATCTGGACCCTCAAATGCACCTAGGAAGCCTTCCTTAAAGGAGACACTTTAGAACTTTATAGCAGCTACCCATGATAAGATAGAGAAAACAAATAAAAAGGAGGATTCTAATAAGGCATCCTTGAAATTGTTAGAGATTCAGATTGGGCAAAGTGTTGAGGCTATACAAGAGAATAGGAAGGGAAAGCTATCTAGTCACCAGAGTAAGCCAAAGTTGTCACAATGCTCCCAAGTGGTAAGGTATATAATAATAAGGTTGAGGAAGCTACTGATAATGTTAATTCTTCAATTTCAGGTGACATGATGGATAAGGAGGAGAAAGTAGAACAATCAAATGATAGGATATAGGAAGTTAGGCAAACAAAAAAGGAGCATGGCATGTTGAATAAGGAAAAAGGGCACATGAATTTCATAAAGCAAATGAATCATACAAGCTTCCAATTTCCTTTATTGCCTGACTGAGGAAGAATAAAAAGGATAAAGAATTTTATGAAAATTTTAAAATGTTTTCCAAAGTTGAAATTAACTTGCCTTTATTAGATGTTATCAAGAACGTGCCTTCTTATGCCAAGTTCTTCAATGAATTAGCTTATGCAAAAAAATAGGTATAGAAGTAATGAAAAAGTGATGGTTACTAGGATAGCAAGTGTATTCCTTTAGCAACAATTACCTTAAAAGATGAAGGATCTTGGGAGTTTCACAGTAGACATTACCATGGGGGATAAGAAGGTAGTAAGGGCTACACTCAATTTGGGTGTAACCATAAATCTCATGCCATACTTAATATATGCACAATTGGGCTTAGGACAGCCGAAATCGACTTCTATGTGCCTTTAATTGGCTAATAGATTAGTCAAATATCCTCGAGTTATAGTAGAGGATCTTTTGGTACATATTGTTAAGTTGAGAATTCCTGCTGATTTTGTTGTTCTTGACATAGAAAACTCCCCATTTAGAGATAAGGAGCAAACCATTCTTCTTGGTTGACCATTTGTGACAACCATCAAGACCATTATTGATGTACATAATTGTAAGCTTTCTATAACTGTCTTCAGGGAGTCAGTGGAATTTAAAGTTTTTAATTTTACATCTTGTTCATCTACTATTCCTTTAGATAAATGTACTTATATTGACTGCTTGGGCTCACTTGTTTGTGATTTTTATTGGCAGGAAGAGGAAGAAAGGTTAGGAGTAGCTTTGAGTCTTAGTGAGTTGGATGAGGAAACTAAAGAAGAAGATGAGACTCCTCTCTTGCCTAAGGAGAGGGAGAGTGAACAAGAACCCCCTACATTAGAGTTAAATGAGCTCCCTTCTACACTTAATTATGATTTTCTAGGAGAAGGTAAAATGTACCCAGTCATAATAGCATCAGACCTTTCCCCTGGTGAAGAGTAGTTAGTTGTGAGGGACTTGAGTAGACTTAGGAAAACCATTGGGTGGGAAATTTTATATATTAAAGGTATTAATCCTACCATGTGTATGCACAAAATCATTTTAGAGGATAATGCCAAAGCTATTAGAGATATCCAAAGGAGGCTAAATCCTAATATGCAAGTAGTAAGAAAGGAGGTTTAAAAGCTTTATATGAAGGGATAATTTATCATATTTCTGATAACAAGTGGGTGAGTCCGGTTCATGTAGTCCCTAAGAAATCAGGAATTACTATAGTAAAGAATGAAAAAGGGAAATTAGTGCCTACTAGAATCATTGTAGGGTGGATAATGTGCATTGATTATAGGAAGCTAAATTTAGCTACTAAAAAGGACCATTTTCCACGCCCATTTATTGATCAAATTTTGGAAAAATTATCAGGATGTGCTTACTATTATTTTTTTGATGATCTTTTAGGTTACTATCAAGTTCCAATCGGCCCGAAGGACCAAAAGAAAGCGAACTTCACCTATTGCTTTGGCACGTTTGCTTTCAGAAGGATGTTGTTCGGGTTGTGCAACGCCCCAACAACATTTCAAAGGTGCATGTTCTCTATATTTTTTTGATATGCTTGAAAGGGTATTGAAGTATTTATGGATGACTTTTATGTGTTTGGTACCTCATTTGATGCATGTTTGAATAACTTGACACGTGTGCTTGAGAGATGCATTCAGAATAATCTTACTCTTAATTGGAAAAAAAAACGGCATTTAAGGTTAAGCAAGGCATTGTGTTGGGAATGTAGTCTTAAGTAAGAGAATTGAGATAGATGAGGCAAAAATCGATTTGAATGCTAAGTTATCCCCACCAACTTCAGTTAAGGGTATTAGAAGTTTTTTTGGGCATGCTGCTTTTTATAAGCATTCCATTAAAGATTTTTCAAAGATTGCATGACCTCTAACTAGCTTGCCAAAGATGTTGAAATTGTATTTGATGATAAATGCCTTGATGCCTTCAATACTTTGAAAGAGAAATTGACTACTGCCCACTAGCTTGGTCATTGCCTTTTAAAATTATGTGTGATGCTAGCAATTATGCAATTGGGGTCGTACTCAGGCAAAAGGTTGATAAAGCTTTACATGTTATATATTATGCTTGTAGGACCCTAGATAATGCTCAAGTGAATTATTCTACCATTGGAAAGGAACTTTTAGTTGTTGTGTTTTCGTTAGATAAATTTAGGTCCTACTTGTTAGGGTCTAAAGTGATTATGCATTCTGATCATGCAGCTTTTAGGTACATGTTGACCAAACCTAATGCAAAAACTAGATTGATTATGTGGGTGCTCTTATTGCAAGAATTTGACCTTGAGATCAAGGATAAGAAGGGAGTGAAAATTTGATAGCTGACCATCTTTCTAGGTTAATTTTAAATTTCAATGCTTTAGCCTCTAAAAAGGTAATTGCTGAAACTTTTCTTAATGAACAATTATTTGATGTAAATCATGAGTCATGGTATGTTGATATTGTTAATTACTTAGCTTGTGATGTTTTGAGACATGATATGACATTTTAGGAAAAAAAAGATTTTTATCTTTATGCAGAAATTCTTTTAGTGATGATCCCTATCTCTTTAAGATTTGTGTCGATTAGATCATCAAGTGATGTGTTCCTGAGGACGAGCAGTAGAGCATCCCTACGTTTTTCTATCAATTTTAGTGTGGGGGCCATTTCGGTGGTAAGAAAACCGCCCGCAAGGTCCTCCAAGTAGGTTTTTTTTTGGCCTACTTTGTTTAAGGATGCCTATAAGTATTGTTTACAATTTAATAAATGCCAAAGAAGTTATAACATAGGCAAGAGGGATGAAATGCCTCAAAATTGCTCTCAACTAGAAAAGCTTAGTAGAGCTTGGAAATATTTGAAACTTGTGTGAATTGCTATGAAATATTTGTGAATTGGTTATGACTTTACCATTTTATTTACATGTACATCTTTAAATTAACATAAAGATATGATTATGGTAAGTTATATTATATGCATAAATACTACATGTGGATTTGAATGTTTATATGTACCACTAAACTAGGTATGCTTAGTGTGTGGATTTGTCACATGCAGGTAAGGGAGCGCTAGAAGAGTGACAGGAGGATAAGCTCACCAATAAGTCACAGGACTAACCATAAGGTTAGTGATATATTCATGATTTTCTTTTATTTTTGGATATTTGTATCATGGAGTCAGGTGTTGTTACATTTGTATATGTGTTTGACATAAAGTATATGTAAATTTGCAACTTCTCATATTTTGGAAACTTTTGCAAAACTTTGGCTAAGGGAAGCCATTATTATTATTATTATTTTATTAAAGATATAAAGTTTTATTTTTTGCATATATAAATGTATGTATTTATTTATTTTAAGACATCATGGTCATGATGTATAAAAAAAGCTTTTATTTGAACACATTTTCAAGCTTATGCATCAAAATATTCCTTGGTATAATTAGAGAGATTTTTTTTCTGATTATATCGAGGGTGTTACTCTTACCGATAGAGCTGGAGCATAAAACTTATAGTGCTACTAATGCCCTTAACATGGAGTTGTGTGAAGCTAGAGAGGAGAGATGTTTGTAATTGCATGAGCTGGACGAGCTGAGGTAAGAAGCATGCAAGGAGAGGCCAAAGCGGATGCATGACCGACTCTTGATCTGTAAGAATTTACTTCCTAAAATGCAGATATTACCAATTAACTCAAGGTTTAAACTTTTTCCAGGTAAGTTATAGTCAAGATGGAGTTGACCATTCACATTGTCTCAAGTCTTCCCTCATATAGTTATGGAATTGCAACATCCAACCATCGACAAAAGTTCAAAGTGAATGAATAATGGGTCAACCAGTATTACCAAGGTTGGCCCTTGGTGAAAGTTGTGAACACATCCACCCAACTACCTTGAGATCAATAAAGACATCTCGCCTAAACTTTAAATGTGACGCTCCTTTGGAGGCAACCCAAGCTTTATTTACTTTTACTTTATTTTGATTCAGTTTTTATTTTAGTATTAGTTGCTAATTGAGTTTTCCCATTAGGAAAGAAAATTTTGACATTTTTTCACTAAAGGAATTTTGTAATTATTGTGTTTCCCTTAGATAAATTTAGGTTCTACTTGTTAGGGTTTAAAGTGATTGTGTATTCTAACCATGAAGTTTAAGGTACCTTTTGACCAAACCTAATGCAAAACTTAGATTGATTAGGCAGGATGCGTTTAAGGCAGTTTCAACAACAAGATGGAATGCCATTGAAGCATGTTAGTTAGCTTTGGAGGCCAGGCAAATAGCTATAGAGGAAAGACAAAAGGCCATAGAGGCAACCCACAAGGGCTTTTTTGGGGACATTCAAGCGGATTAACAACTCAGGGTTACTAAACAAAAGGCCATGAGAGCACATATGGATGAGTTGCAAGAATAAGTGGATGATTAAAAGACTAAACAAGGCTATTACAACTTCAAGCTCAAGGAGTACATTAAGGCCACAGGATTGGAAGCGCCTTATCCATCCCTTGCACCTCCTCATCCTCCACCATAGTAGTTTGGCCAACACCTTAAAGGGAGTGTCTTTTACCCTGCTCTTTATTTTGAGGTTACTTTCTAGGTCAATGCAGACATTGCCATATCTAAGTGTAGGGAAGGGAATACTTCCCTTATGATGCTTGTTATGTTTACGCCTCTTATATGCTTGTTTTTTTTGTCAATAGTTATTGATTTTTGGAAAATTTTTCCATTTAGTTGTTGTTTTTGTGTGTGTAAAACACTCCTTTATCTAGTTTTGTTGTCGTTTTTCTAATGATAGCTATGTGAAGTTGTGTTTTGGATAAGGTAACATGATTGATTAGCTTGATGTGATCTTAATTCCCTTGTCATATTTTTAATCAAAATCTCTTTAATTTGGTTGGATTGATACTTCAATTATATAATGCTAGTAATCCTTTTGGGCTTTGAATTTGCACATGACATTGGCTATGTGTTGAATCCCTAGCACTTGCATATTACCTTTTATATTCTTTCGTGAGCCTTTAAGACTTATAAAGAGCACTTATCAATTTGAAGCTCCTCTTCTTTTTGTGAGTGTATATATTTGAATATGGTAGGATTACTAGAGAATTTGCACTCAAATGCTGGTTGACACTACTATTAATATTGTCTAGACACTTAGATGATAGAGGTAACTAGGATTACCCCTTTAGCTTGCTTTTTGTGGCCTACCATGTATTACCACTTAAATAACCCTTTTTGAGCCTTGACCTTTCTTTTAATGATTTAACCATATTGTGATTAGCCTATTTACCCCATTCTTTGTTTTTCATTGTTTTTTTTACCCCTAGTTGTGAGAGTTAGCAACAGTTGGAGAACATTTAAAAGAAAACACAAGTCTGCTTTCTATTATCTACATTTGAGAAAATTGATGGTGAGTTAAAGAAAAATGGGCAACGGTCCATGAATCTAATAAATATGTGTACCAAGGAAAAAAAAAGAAAAGAAAAATAGTTGAAGAGGAACATATTAAGTCTTTGGTGCTGGACTTGCATAGCTTTGAGCTATTCGGTTGTGTCTATTAAGTGAACTCACTTCTTATTGCTGTAGAAAGTGGGAAGCAACTATCTATATTTGATTGTTGTTAATCTATTATGATATAGTACACTATATTTTTCCTTTTCCTACCTTTTCACCTTAGCCCTATTACAACCATAAAAAGACCTCTTGATATGTGTCTTGGCAATAGTGTGAGTAGTGAAGATGGAATTAGAGTGCAAACCTATAGAAGTGTCTACTGTGTTCGAATAAGTGCTTTTTTAGATATTTCACGTAAACACTTAAAGGGAATTGAGAGGTGTGAGAAAACAAGTATGGGGGAATGAGATACATATGTCATTGTTGTGTGCGTATTATTAGCCTATTTGGATTCCTTTCCACTTTGTAAGAGAAGTGATGATATGACCATGTTAAATTCTATTTTGATTGTGAATATAGAGTTGGAATTGAGGTTGTGTTGAGTTTAATTGGTTTTGGAACTTTATTTCTTGGCATAATAGGTGCATTAGTGAAGCTTGGGAGAATTGGATTGAAAACTGGATATGGAGTGTATTGTATTTGTGATTTTGTTGTTTTGTTTTGTTCTTTCATGTTTGGGAATTGCTTGGGGATAAGCAATGCGTAAGTGTGGGGGAATTTGATCGGTTCATATTTTATAGTATTTTCTAGGTTAGATTTTGCATTTTTAGGTCTTGTTTTTATGATAATTGTGATAGAATGGTGTTGACTGTGTGCTATCTTTGTTTTAGGCGAAATAGAGGTGAATTATAGGAGTTTGGGCCAAGTTTGGAGACTTGAAGTTTTGACATGAGAAAGAACAGATCTATACGAGCATGCTTGTGGTTAGCAAGGGCTAGGCGTGTTGTTTCCAACCTGGTCATGCCATTTGAAAATTTGCCTATGAAATGAATAACATAGGCATGTCGATAATGTTACATGAGCTTGGACGTGTTGGAGCTATGGTGTTACACTATATATGTGACACGAGCATGTCATATTGACATGACCATGTCACTTCTTGGAGACTTCAGAGTCCTCTTCGTGCTCGGAATTCGAATTTGCTGAAGTCTGGGCCTATCTTTAAGGGCTCAATTGTTATTGGTGCTGTCTTATTTCTATAAATGTTTACTACCTTTTTAGAGTAGGAAAAAGAATCCTAAAAAGGAAGAAACTCAAGTTTAATTTCTAAGGTTTAAATAATGATTCTCATATTTAGGTTTTCTTCTATTAGCTTTTCTCTGCAATTTTGCTTGTTAGTCTTGAGATTTGGATGGCTAAAGAGACCTTGATAGCCATCCTATTTTGTTCTCAGCAATGTGTGCTCAAGATTGGAGATTGTTCACCATTAGAGCTGTCAAGCTTGAAGCTTTTTAAGAGTGGAGACCAATCATTCAAAGGAGATTCAAGTTAAGCAAATCTAGGGGGTTTTATTTCCAGTTTTTGTTTCCTTTCTCTACTATAACATGTTTAGTTTAAGTTTTGGAATTAACTTAGCCATAGTTAAAGCCATGTTTGGCTAAAGCTTTTGTTAGGCATTTAGTAGCCATTAGGATGTATGAACTTTTTCTTTAGTTTCAAATGAAATTTGATTTCTTCCATCTTCAATTGTGCTTGACAAGTTGTAAATTGAATTGCATGATTGGCCACCGTTCATGTAATTTGGAATTGATATCTTAGGGGCGAGTCAATAGACGAACTATCTTTAACTTATCCTAAAGATTGAGTTAGACGTTAATTGCACCATTAGCTTGTGTAATTAACAACTTAGGGCGAGAGATATAGGAATTTAATGTCATCGTGCTTAATCGAATTGGAGGAAAGGAATTAAAACTAATGTGCTAAATAAATGCCTAACTAAGTCTCATAAGTGATTCAATCAATTTTAATCGCTTCTTAGTTAATAACTTGCTTTAATTTCTTTACTTCAATTTTACAAAATATAATTAGAATGTTTAATTGCATGAATTTATTTTCATTGGCAATTTAGAGTAGTTAGGATTTTAAGCCAATTGTTTCTTTGAGACCGATCTAGGAAGTATCTTAGTGTATTACAAGCGGTACATATACTTGCTAGTAACTAAATTTAATACATCAGAACTTGAGTCAGATCCTATTTGGCATCATTTAATTTAAGTGTACATATGTTTGTTATTTTATATATATATATATATATGTTCCAAAGCAGCCTGTTAAGTGAGTCTAATGATATTTCCTTATTGAAGTTTGATCCTTCTTTGAATATATCAGTTATCATATGGGTTAGCCTACTGGTTTAAAGGTGATTTTTTTTTGGTTTTGTGTATTTGTATTTTTGGTAAGTATATTGGTTAATATATTTTATGTGTTAGCAATTGAATCAAATTTATGACATACTTTGCAATATCAGTATCTCTATCATCTCTTTTATATCTGTGTTTTTTATTTTGGGCTCTTCATGCAGTATTAGATCTATGTTTCTTTTATTATTGATCGTATTCGGATTTTGAATTTTTAGTTCTTCGAAGCTGTTGAATATGAGGTTTGATTTGAGTTTTAGGCTGTTTTTAATTCATAGTGCCTCCTTTTTGCAGTAAAATAAGTATATTACTTCTAGCCTCCTACAAATGTTTAAATTTGTCATTTTGTCCCCTAATTTTTTTTTGGTCCACTTTGTTATCCGCAATTGATTTTTGGTCCAAAGTTTGTAAAAACGTGCATGCGACCTATTGATACTAATATGGAAGCTAACATGTTATCATTGATCAAGTTAAATATTTTTCCTTGCCACGTTAGCATTAGATGGTTACATGCAAGTTTTTACAAACAAAAAAGGAGGCAACATACACCAAAAATCAATTACAGATGACAAAATGGACAAAAAAAAAAAGAAGATTTAAAATCAAAATGGTAAACTTTGACAATCGGAATCCGGCATAATATGCCTTATGCCTTACTTCTAATATCATTAGATTGTGTGGATGTTAGTGTTGTATGTATGGATATATAGATTCATTGAACCCAAATAGCATCTAATTGCTTCCATTTCAATGGAGGGGAAGAAAGTTTTCATTACCTTAGCATAGGTTTACTTTTTCTTTCCTCCTTTATGGCAAACATTTCTCATTTGGAATAATTTTTTTTTTTTGGATATTGAATTTGCACTTAACGTTCAAGCCGTTGTCATTGCGTATTCTTCAGATATTCCATAACCATGTTGGATCTCTTTGTATGTGCTATTTTATTCGAGTACATGCAGCGGCGGACAAAGGAATTACAATGAGTGAGGGCTAATAATAAAATTAATATGCTAAAATTAAAAAGAAAAACAACAATAATAATTTAGATAAAATTATATTAAGTTAGCATATAAAAGACTAAAACTAATTATAGAAAAAATAAAAAAAATATAAAAATAAAGCAATTCCAAATAAAAATAATGTTTGAAGAATTGAAATTACATAATAGATAAAAAACAAAGAATGCAGAAAAAAACTAATTAAGAGAGAAAATAACAAAAATAATAAATGAAAGAAAGTATTTTTAAAGTAAATTTGTAATCCCGTTGGAAAAAGAAAAAGAATAAGTTGTGTGATTATTTATTAAGAGTTGAATTTTTAGGATAAATGAAGAAGAGAGTACATAGAGACTTGAGAAAATGAGAAAATTAATAGTTAAAAAAAATTCTTTTACTTTTATTAATTGTGAAGTTAGAGGTACATGTGGAAATTAAGAGAACTAACAACTAAATATTAAGAATTTTATAAAATAAATAAGTAAAATTTTAATAGATCCTTAAACTCATATTTATAAGTCTATGTTAAAGTAAATGCTTAATTATATAAAAAATTATGAATTTTATAATTTGTTACAGTTATATCCAATTATATTTTCGTAATAAATTTAGTTTTGTTATCATTAAACGACATTCTGAATCTAGTTGACACTGACATGAATTGTCTAATCAAACTTAATCCGATAATATTTCAAAATGATTAGGCAATCCACGTCAGAATCAGTTAGGTTATGAGTGTAGTTTAATGATACCGAAACTAGATTTGTTATAAGAATAGAAGTTCATATAATTAAACTCAAATTTTTAAAAAATTAGATATAATTATGACAAATTGCAAGATTTTTTATATAATTAAGCCTAAAGTAAATATATATGATATGTAACTTTAATTTAAACTAAACTGCTAAATAAATATAATAAGCATATTACATATAAATTTTTTTATATATATAATTAAGCCGATGATAATTTAATCTAAACTCCTAAATAAATATAATAAGCATATTACGTATAGAATTTTTTTTGAAAACATCAGTGGGGTCATGCGTCCGCCGGTGTGTACATGTGTTGGTTAGTTTTGTGAAATTTATAGGAAGCAATGAGATTCTCTTTTTGTGCCATTCGGTTCTCACAAGCCTGGACCCTTTATTATTATGATGATTAAAGGTATCGCTTTGTGGGTCATTGATTAAAGAATTTAAAACTAACAGTCAGAGAACCATTTGTAGACTTGAAGTGAAGGATAGGGGAAGCTTGGATTTTCTTTCATGAATAGGCTTAGAGATCCACGCATTAATTCAGACATACATCCGCACGCCTTTGAGAAAGATAGCATCAATGTAACTCTCTAATTCTGAACATAGAGAAGACCTGTTAGAAATTTGTAACATGAACTCTCAGTCCTATGGCTTCTTTCTACCTACCTAACCTCTAAAACTGACAAGTGGTCAAAATATTTATTAGACACTGTTTGATCTTTCTACTGATGTTTGGTTAAATAATGAAGTTATTGATGCTTATCTCAGATTTTGTGATATAGACCCATCTATGCATTGATTCATTTGTCTGATCATCGGACCATTACTGAACTTAATTTTATTGTTAATATAATTGGTCATTTATTTTGAAAATTTTCTTAGATGTATAGTTATTGTTTGGTTTCATTTTAGATGTACACATATAATTAGTATCCTTGTAGTTATGTGATTTTCCTCTTCTGATTAATACTGGTGCTCAATATGTATTCACTGCAGAGAATATGCAAAAACTAAATCATGTCATTGCAAAGGCTGATGGCACATTTGCTCCAAGAGAAAAAAGAAAGAGGCATGAAGCAAAGGTTATATTCATGAATTTGTATGGATTAGAAAGATTTTATGGTTGTTTGAAGCATAAGTGGTAGATAATGGCATCAAATAGAGTCAACAATTTTCCAATTTCTGTTTTGATCATATAGGTAGGAACCAAGTCATACTATATGTCTTTATATGGTGCATAGTTTCATGGATATTATTTCTATTTTTAATGAAGTTGATAAGGTGTGGTCTGTATTTCCTTCACTCAGATCTTCTTTCTCTACTTCTTTTTCCTATAGCAGGTAAAAAGAAGAAAGAGCAACATGATGCCAATCAAGGGGGGATGTGTCTGGCTTCTCCTTATGCTGTGCCTATGGTGCAACACCACCGGTGAGTATGTTCCCTGCTTTATTTCACATATTGCTTACAGTTTCAAATTCACCTAATATGCTTCTGGTTATGTGTACTCGAATGTGAATAAATTATTAAGTGTAAATTTGTTTAGAAAATTAATTGTTGTATACATTTTATCTGAAAATCAAATGCTGTAAGTACTCATTTGTCTGTCAAAAAATTTCTAATTATAATTTGCAGAAAGCAGTTCGATATCTAAAATTACGCTTTTTCTTCTCGGTGATGGAAAATTAAAATCCTTGTTGTGTAAAGCTTATCTGCTTTCTCCACATTAATTATCTTTCTAAAGTTACGAAAATGTTCAACCAAAGGCACTAAGATTAAAAAAAAATCTGATATCATTTACCTTTGCTGATGACTGAAATATATTTTCTTTTTCTTTCCTCCTTTGTGGCACAGAAAAAGAATTATGTACTGAATTTTTTTTTATTGCACCCCCGAATTTTTATGCGCATGGAAGCTTGTCCTCTGTGGGAAGCCAATGTTAAGATAAATGAGATCAATAATCTAAGAATTTGTCCACCGAATCTGGACCAATGCTCTTATGTTATTGAGTATTTATGTTTGTATACGTGTTTGTTGATTATACATACATATGATTTCTGCTGGAAATATAAATATATTCCATTTGATGCAGAGGATGAGCAATTCGAAGCAGACAAGGCTCAAGTTATGAAAGAAATTTCTATCTGGAAATTGGAGATCCTTCATGCATAGATGCATAGGATTGTGAGGTTGAATCATAATTGTCTGATTTTTCCTTTTCAATTTAAAGCACATACACTTAATCATACCATATATGCATTTAAAATATCATGTGACATCTAGGTTTAGTATATGGCTATATATTCCATCAGATATTTTTGAAACATATTCATATCGACTTACCAGCTTGATATTAAATGGTCATTTTACAAATTTCCTTGAAACTATTTTACTTTTACATCTCATTGTCAAATATTTTTTGAAAAAATCATTGGCCATAACTATGAACCTTGCACTCTGGCTGATTAAGCTTCTCACTTAATCTTTCTTCATCACTTTTTTTTCTGGTTGGTCTTCTTGAGGCAATTTCACATTTCCTAGATGCTGCCCGTGAAAGCATGGCCCATGAAAGTTGTAAGGCATTGGATACGCACAAGATCATTAATTTATTTTGTACCCCACTTCAAGTAAGGTAATGACTGCCTAGAGACTAATTTTATACGCATTAGATGGATAATGCATAATTGTGCATTAAATTATTAAAAGAAAAAATGTAGGCGAATGCTCTTATGAAAATACTCCAAATTGAGAATAGGATCTGAAAAAATCAATGTCCACTTGTTTCACTCTATTTATTCTCTTTCCTATTATCTGTGTTTTTTAGTTTCCTTTCTTTTTCCGGTATTAGATATATGTTTTTTAGTTTTTTTTTTCTCTCTATTTAAACAGTTGAAAGGAAAAGGCTAAAATTAAGAATGGATATTCTAACAATAGAAGAGTCAGGGAGATGAAGATGATATCATGGCTATAACTTCTAGGTATGAATAGAATTGTAGAATTGTCTCATCTGTTGGGTTATAGGGCATACATATTACACATATAAGAGGCAGTAGATATTAAAATTTTGAACCCAAACACGAGGATCACCCTATGTAACTATAATTAATTAACCTAAATAATGATTTGAAGAGGATTACCTTTAAATCAGAAAACCTTGAAGGTTATGGGTTGATCACAATCTCTTGTGCTAGCAGGAGAAAATGATCTTTGAGAGAAATGGAGAACGAACACTTTCTATTCTCAAGGTTGCAGCTACACAATGAAGTCAAATATTTATAGTCCTTGAACGGTTAGGATTCGGAACCCATGTTCAAATAGTCTTAATCAAGTTAGGTTTTTGTAACTAATGTCTTTCTCAATCGGAAAACCATTTTTTTGGTTGGGATATGCTCAAGATCGAACGGTTCCTGATTGTGACATACCATGTTCCGATCGAGACATTGTGCAATTCTAGTCCAGTAGCTTTTCTAGAACGCGAGCTGGACTTTTCCGCTCATGACATAAGCGCACTCGTGAAAGTACCATATGCAATCGCAACATCATTCCCGCTTAAGAATATAACATTCCCACTTTGGAAACTATCTAGACCATGTTTCTCTCCCTTGGTTTTGAATACAATCTAAAAATCCATTTTACTTCCTCTGTGCATCTTCAATGCGTGTGATCCATTAGGTTTCCAGCTGTGTTAGCTATTTAGATCAACACTTGATCTCGAGTAAGTCATGAGCGATATTTAGTAACACATTATGATCCCCAATTGACCGGAAAGTCAGTGGTCTAAGTACAAACCTTTTCATAGACAATTGTCTATACAATTTATCATTTCACCTTTACTATACCTCACTCAATTCAGAGCATGGTCTATGCAACACCCCTTATCCTTCTGTATACACCATCGTATACCAGATTGATAAGTAGTATTACGGTTTACAAAACCAAATATCAAAACATTTGTAAATAATATAAAATACTATAACATTTTTCTTTTAAGTAGAATAAAATATAAAACAAAAATATATAATTTTAAACTTGCTCTCTTTCTATATTCCCTTATATGTGAGTATTTAATTTTTTTTTACAACACTAATATCATAATAATAAAATACAAAAGAAAAGCCAACCCGCTCGGAATGGCTACCGCTACTGCTTGGCTCCATATTGTGGGGTCCACTATCAGCGACTTTATATCTACAATACTTGTCGCTTAATCTTCACTTTAAATCTGCGCGAGAGAAAAATAAACTTCCGCGCTAAGTTATACAACTCAGTGGTACAGTAATTTATAATAGCAGTCATTTATAGAAAATGTCAAATATAAAATTTTCATCAATATCATAAACTCATAAAAATCTCTTGTCATGCTCATATATTAAATCATCATAGACTAATCACAAGGAAACGAGAGATACATATCATTTCATGATCCCAGGAAACCTACCGGATCAGAGAAAATATGTGAATAAATTTTATCACACGGTCCCAGGAAACCCACCGAACCGAATATATGTATCATACGACTACAGAAAATCCACCGGGCCGTAGAATATAATACATGGCCACAGGAAACCCACCGGGCCAATAACCCTATTGACATATCAATAACTCCCTAGACTGTCGTCTATGCTAATATATGAGCTAAAATATCAAATTCTTGTCAAATATGTATTTCCATAATATTTCAAATTATTTTATCATATAAACTCATTTAAATCAAAACTTCATTAAAATCATATTTTAAACATTTAATGGCTAA